>OX459035.1:16839457-17040214 GCA_949775005.1 Orthosia gothica
TTTACTATTACTTTGTTTAGTTTTGAACTTGTTGATCGTCTTTTTCTAATGAATAGTGTTGTGTGGGAAACTTTAGTACGAAAACTAAATAGGCCCTTTATTAAGTCTGCGATAGGTTACCGGACGGTGACATTACATGACATGACATTACAGGATAGTGATCATTATACACCGAAAGATTTAAATGGGTACGTTTAGAACCTACCAGTATGCGTAAGGTAGGATAAGGGAGATGCAGCGGGTCATGTACCAGTCGATGTTGATGTTAAAAGGATTTTAATGATGAGCAAGCTTAAAATGTCGAGTAATTGAGTCTATCAGCCGTATTATGTTTGACCGTACCAGTAAATTCTGGCGGAGGTCGGGGGTCTTGAGAGACCGTTGTGTGAGAGCAATACAATTGCTGGTCGGCTATAGAGCCGTGGCGTTAGAGGTTTTACTCGAGGGTTTCTATAAGCTTGGCAGTTGTTGCTGCAGCAGAAGTTTTAAAGTTTGTTTGGAATGACTGTGGTACATGGCCCAGGGCAATGATTTAGTTAGAGAGTAGAGTTCAAAAACAAATCTCTATTTTCACGTACCATTAATCTTGTTTGGTCAGGACTAGCCGAGCGTTGTGTGTTGGCCTGTGTGGCAACGGTTGGCCTTTATGGCAACTGTAGGCCAGTGTGGCAACTGGAGGTCTTTGTAGCAACTGTGGGCCTTTAGGGCCACTTGTAAGTCGGTGTAAAAAACACGTTTGTGTAAGGAACCTTACAGAGGATTTCTGTTGGGTTATTAGGTTAAAATAAAGTAAACTCGCATAGTCACGCGAGAGGTGAGGTCACCATGTTATCGTTGATGACGTTCGAATCGTCATACTCTCATTACGAAAACTGAAATAATTTTAGTTTTCTAATTTTGATAACTATGCGTAGATTGTTTTGGTAAGATACACAAAGCTCAAGTACCAATTGAGATAGATGACGAATTGACGTAACATACGACAGGCTAAATGTCTGTGGGGAACTGGTTCTAAGTTCAGAGAGTTGAGTTAACTCGACATCGTAGGGATGTGCGAGTAGAGCAAATGTGATAGCTACGAGAGCTTTGTGATGGCTAAGGATCGTGAATAAGATACCTGGTGTCTTGTTTCTTTTGTTTAATTAAATGTGACATTAATGACTATCAGTGGTACTTGGACTTTGTAATCACGAAGATTAGGTGCTATCAGGCACCAAATCGATGATTAAGTTGCTATTTTCTTAAAATTGGAAATAGAATTACTCGTTCCTTGCAATAGTGAACAGAGAGATTTAAATGATCATGTTTGATTGTTTCAAAATGTTTCCTCACTCTAGAGCATGAGTCAGGATTGGACGAGCGAAATACTGTTTGGAAATTTTGTGTTTCAGAAAAACATCCCTTGTATGATGGGAGACTGGTGGGTCGGAGTAGACTGAGAGGACGTGTGGCGCAACACGACATGAGATGGCAGTGAGCAAGGACAAGAAGATGATGCCTGCGGGTGATAGATTTGGGGATCTGTCACCTGAGAGAGGCCCGAGAAGGCGACGTGCTGTGTTCCACGCTCGCCTCTCAAAAGAAATTACGGCCTAGAGAACACCATGTGGTTTTAGTCAGTAGAAGTCTGACAGACCCCTCAGCTTCCCCAAGGGCTGAGGACATTCATGAGAATTTCCACATGATTCGATACACTGTTAACCCTGACAATGAGGAACAGACGAGGACGCCTGTCTCGCAGGATGGCCGTGTCGGGTTTAGTCAATAGTACGGACGTCAAAACAAATCGCAAGCACGCCATCTGGCGGCAAAGCAAGAACAACTACGCATTGGCGCGCTATTTCTAACCACTTGCGTGGTGGGGAACATAGAATATGGCAGTTGAGTACTGAACGCCGTAGAGCTAACACGTCGTAGAATCAGTGTCGATCCGTAATATTAGTAAGCAAGAATGTAACTGAGTTGTGACTATTTAAATAAACCCAGTGTATCGAATAACTTCTGTGATTTCATTTGCACGATTGTACCCAACGACCTGCCCACACACGATGTCTTAACCTAAGGGAATACATCCTAACTTCCCGATGGTTTGCATCAATCGGCCAGCCCTGATGCGACATATATTAGATCGATAGAAATTCTTTTCTCATAAATATAGCATCAAAAGTAATAAATCGACCAGATGTAAGATAACGGCATTTTAGTTATACCACGGCAGCGTAGCTCTGTGTGCTACGCCGTAGCACAGAGTTAGCTACGCAGCAGATCGTCGTGTAACTACATAGTTTTCACAAACTACGTCTTTACAAACAATGATTTGATCGTGAGCCTTTTAAACAACCACTTATATAATTATATATATAATCCTTATTGAGCATGTGACATAGATAACTTTCAAAATTAACTAATAAATAGATCTGGATCAAAATAAGGTGGACTAATGATCTTGTTAATTAGTAGAAAAAGTAAATTGCTGAAGTTGCAGCGGTACTATACGAACAGGTCGCGGTTCAGTCAGCCCTATTGATTCATGATCCATTCAGCTGATAATCTGTTAAAAGACATAATGTTATAGTAGGGTTAAGTATAGATGTTACATTGCCAACTATTGAAAGTCATTCACATCATCATTCAGGCAAAAAACATCCATTTCTCGACATAGAGACCTTCCCCAAGCATCGCCTTTGATTCCCATAAAAAGTACCCAGTCTTCGCCTAAGCCTTCTGAAGTGATTCTGCTTTCGTTAATAAAAAAAAAACAAAAATACATAATAAAAGCACAGTACGAGTAGCAGCAGTACACCGCGGTTAACCGACTTTTTAGAATTTGAATACCTGCGCAACATACAGGTCATCCATTGATTGTCTATTGCAAATCTGTATCAGCGATAAGACCTCCATTGTGCACATTGCTATTGTGCACTTAGTAGGGTACTTATTTTCTCGTGTCTCCTGTGCGGGTCACAAATAAATATTTTTCTTTCTTTCTTTCTTTTCTTTCTTTAATAGCAGTCTTAAATTAAATTGTTAGTAAATTTCAATTTAAACGTCTTAAAGTAATATTGTAAATAATCGTTTGTTAGAGAGAATCTCTGGCAGTGCTTATCCTGTAACAAAAGTTCTTTCAATGATAATAAACTATACAAACTTAATATTATCGACGGATAAATTAAATCTTATTTTTGTATTGTAGAGTAATAATAATAATAACAGCCAGTCACTGTTACTGCAAGGTAATGGCCGCTTCTTATACTACTTCTTCTGTTTCTGTTCTAGAACCAACCCAGATAATGACAATTTCGAGAAAATTTACTGTTTAATAAAACGATGTAAAGAAAGTTAAAGTTCGATAATTTTGATGAGGCATTGATGTTTTGATGACATTTCTATATAGTAATAGATACTACATTTTATGCATTAGAACAGACAATTTTGTAAATTTTAATGCAAAAGTAGTTTTTTTTGGAACAATCTCCCAGGTTGGGTTGGTTTCATTATGAACTTATAAATTTCAGAAGAATTAATAAGGAAAATAACAAAATATGCATATAATTTAAGTTTATTATTGAATACATAGGTTATTAACCATAAGGATTAACTAACTCACCTTTAACATATCTTACAGGGTGTAACGAAAAGCTGAAGTCATATATTAAAACCTGCTTCTGTCAATGTAACTGAACAACTTTCTCTAAGGAAGTCACAGGAAATCCCTGAAATATAATTTGGATTGTCTATACAAAGTTGTCATTAGCCAAAGCAATGTAGGTATGTAATGGACAAGATTGGAATTTTACTACGACACCGTAAGTTCCGTAGAGTTAATATGAATATATATATCAATCCTTAATACTTACTATAGAATTTGCTCACTTACCTATTTACTTTTAGTTATAAAAACATATGCGACTGACGTATAGATCCCCGAGCTTTAATACATCTGACTATTTTCATTTAGTTTAAAATAATCTGAGGCTCTTACGAAATTTGGTGCTGTATGAAATCACTCCAGTCACTTTCTTTTTGGTAATTTATTATGTCATAACTTTAAGCTCCACCACTACTGGAGCGGCTGACGTTTATAGTTCAAGTTTTCGGGGCAAAAACGAATATGATAATTTTCGGTTGGTATGAAATTACTTTACAAAAGTCTAGGCAGATAAAGTCGCGGGCAGAAGCTAGCATTTATAAAAAAACGTGACAGTTTGTGAGAACGGATGGAAGGATGTTTGTTACTCTTTCACACAAAAACACGGAGAGATTTTGATGAAACAGGATTGGAGAAAGTACTAATTGCACGCGGGGCAGCTATAAACTAATATTAGAAGGCGAAAAAAGACGTTTTCGGTTGATCGCGCGGCCTGGTTTGCATTCCGTTCGGCCGGCAGCGAGAGTACAGTGTACCGCTGTAGGCAAGTATATATATACTGAAATATAATAAACTGAAAAGGGCCTTTTTTATTGAATGTGCGCGTTACATGTTGTGTAACTTGGCGGTGAGTTCGGCTGCAGGCTTCGTTGGCAAGTTGTCGCTACACGATGGGATTATTATTTTCATCTCGATACTGTTGTAATATCGAGGAAAGGATAAGGAACTCTCGAATCATGCTCTCCGTAAGCGTTCCACCAGACGAAATATAAAGCATGTAATAAACGCACTGGTCAATAATGTAATCCACGCGGTAGATTTGAATTCTGAAACAATTGAAAAATAACGTAAATTATGTACATTAAGTATTATCCAGGATAACACAGAAGTTCAAATTAAAATTTTAAAATAAATAATATTATATGTTTGCCGAAATCTAAGAAAGAAATAAATTTAAGTGACTAGTAACTAAACAAAATCGATTAAAATCAAAATTAAAAAAATTATACGATAAAAGAAAAAGTAATATACTAATAGTTACCCTCCAATTTCGGCAAGCGCAGGCAAAACCATATTGAACTTGTTAAACAAATCGGTTCACACGAACACTTCATTCGACTGCACAGGAGCGAATGAAGAAACTTACTAAAAATACGAACTTCGCTATTCTTTGGGGTATAGATCTTTGGGGGTATAGCGCTGTCTTGCTCTTTCATAGAACAATGTTATCTTGTCAATAGTAAATTAGTCTCTTAAGGGCTAAGTATAGGTAGATTCCAGAATTGTAGTTATGTCTCTTTCTAATATATATCTGATAAATAAGCCTGTTTCATTCTCTCACAACAGTGCGAGAATGAAACAGGCTTAGGTATTTAATTTTAGGTATTTGAGTAACAATACATATTTGAGAACACTATTAGTTAAAGACGTTTAAATTTAAATTTACTAATAATTTAATTTACAACTGCCACTGAATCCTTTCTAAGTATTTCAGGCACAATAGAAATGTGCACAATGGAGGTCTTATCGCTGATACAGATTTGCACTAGACAATCAATGGATGACCTATGTATGTCGCGCAGGTATTATTATTTGAAAACGGTGGTTGATTGCGGTGTGCCTGCTACTATTGTCCTATTATTATATAGACATATAAATGTTGAAAAACTTGTAATATTTATGACACACTATTATTCGAAATGACGTTAATACTATAAGACTGATTGATCAGCTTACCAAAGTATTTGAGACATGTTTTAAAATAGTTATTTGTGCAACAAGAGAGCAAAGTTGGTTTTTGCCGCGAGTGTTGATTTTGAATCCCGAGTAAGCGAAGGATTCTATATTTGAATCACGAGCGTAGCGAGTGATTCTAGGTTAGAATCCTGAGTGCAGCGAGGGAGATGCAAATAACTTTGGTCTCGTGTAGCACATACAACTTTTCACTTCAGCAGCGAGTATAATCTAAAGGTAAAAAATACAACTTGGTAATATTTAAACCACATGTATATTTGTAAAAATTATAACTTAAAAGTAAAATTATTGCAGTTTTGCAAATTAAAAGTACCTACCAGTTTTGTTTGGAACCAATGGAACCGATATTGTTATAAATGATAAATGATAAATTGCAGACATCATCACTGGATTCACTCATATTTATTTATTATTATTTTAATAATATCCAACGTGTATCGCACTTTGTAGCTAGCGAACAGAAGAAGAAAACAATAAAAATTTAAAGCCCGCTATTTTTTAAAGATGCGTTCGGAAATTGCACTATTACTAAATTATTCTGTCACAATAAAGATTGTTAAAACTTTAAATAATTATGTAGATACATGATAAACTTCGTAGTTTTACTTCAACATCTCTTTATTTGATTATAAAAAAATATAATTCGATTATTAAGAGAAAAGTATAATAATTACATTTAAACCTTGATTTGAAATTTTATAGATGACGTGTTTCCGAACGTTTTATTGTTGGTTTCTTTTTTGAGCCTATTATATATGGAATTTGAAAATCGAACTTCGAATCGACTTGTTTCTATCTCTCGCTCTTTTCGTATCGAAGTGAAAGTGACAGAACAAAGTGAAGTTCAAATCTTTCGAATGTTGTGAGTAGACCCAGCACTGACTCGGCATTAAAAAAAAATAATTAAAAAGTTACTTTGTCTCACGCTCGCAGCAAAATCGAATTTTGCTCACTGTCTTTAAGCAGCAAAACCTGCTTGTTTGAGGTGCTGAGGTGAAAAATAATTACTTGACAGAAAACTTTTTAACAAAAAATTACAACCGACTTCCAAATAAAAACACTACAAAGTGAAATATAACTTCAATTTCGGAAGACGATGTTCCTGTTTTCGTTCCTTCGTTTTTGACACCAACTTCTGAAATTAGTTATTTTCACTTTGTAGTGTATTTATTTGAAAGACGGTTGTATTATTTTAAAAAATGTTATTATTTTAACACCTCTTCATGCCGACTTTTTGTTATGTTTGTACTCCTGTTTGATGAAATAAAAATTAATCATTATGCATTTTATATAATAATTAACTTTTAATTATAATCTCTATTTTTATTTTACCAAATAAAATAAACAACAAAATAATTTTCATACAAACAAAATCAAATTTATCAAAATATCTCCATGAACAAAAAAAATTTTTTGAAGTTACGAACCTCCTTCTCGAAGTTAGATCAACCCAACTGGACCGTTTGGCCCAGGTAGACAAAATCGTCTACAACTTCACGTGTAGTCTCCGACCTTGATATGAGTGGGTGCTACATGGCCATTTAGGTTAATCTATGGTTTCGACAAATGATCATTGAGAATCGCGGACGTCGGTCTACATAGATCTACCTACATTTAATATGTTTTATTTATATATTTGTATTATACTACCTGACCCCTGCGGCTGAGTTCCCCGTCAACTGGCTATTTACCTACCTACTACCTAATTAGCCACTTACCTAACCAGCTACCTTACCTACCTACCAACCTACTCACCTGCCCTTACGATTAACCTACCTACCCTACCCTACCTACCTGCCCACCTACGCTGCCTGTGTGCCAATGTGTTAAACTATTTATTTGAATAATATTTAATACCATACTACATTATAATACGAAAGTAACCAACTTTTATTTCTAATTAAATTTTAGAACATAAAAGCTGTTTGTTTTTTGTGATTTAACTATGATAGTGACATATATTCTCTTGAGGAGCTCGTGGCTAAATAATAACAGCCGCACGGGTCGATCTTTAAGGTTAAGCAACGCTTGACGAGGTCGGTCCGTGGATGGGTGACCATTTCAACATACCGAGTTTCCTCCGTGCCTCGGAAAGCACGTTAAGCCGTTGGTCCCGGCTGTCATTTGAAGATCTTTGACAGTCGTTACGAATATTCGAAGCTTGAGATCTGACACCAGTCTTGCCAAGGGGTACCGTGTTACCCAGTTACTGGGTTGTGGAGGTTAGATAGGCAGTCGCTCCATGTAAAACACTGGTTCTCAGCTGAATCCGGTTAGATTGGAAGCCGACCCCAACATAGCTGGGAAAAGGATAGGCAGATGATGATGATGAGTGACATATATTCTCTTGCAGTTTTATATATAGGTAAGAATAAGTACTTTAATCATGTAATACATATTTTTTTAGTTTTCTAAGCGCACGCCAAATAATGAATTTTATAGGAAACAGTTTCTCTACTATGGATTACATTATTGCAATTTTCGTAAGAATCTCTAATACTTTTGAAAATAAATTAAAGCCTATGGTACTCGGGCATAATGTAGTTTTTCATACGTGAAATAATTTTAAATAGCTCCAGTTGTTTTGGAGCCTATTCGGTGTAAACAAACACACTCTTTTATTGGTATAGACTAACACATAATTATACATATTATTGACTCAACTTTTGTTTTTATTCTATTTTGTTTATTATTTATATATTCTATTTCATTTTATTATTATTATATTAAATATTTTCCGTTTCCATAAGTGTGTTCGTGGCATCAACAGTGGGCCTTATCAGAATATCAGCGCATTATTATATCCTTTTTGAATATCGCTGCACATGCTGAGATTGGAGCCTTTTTGGTCTCTAGATATTTTGCGTACACGTATATATTTTAAAACCTAATCCGGTACGCTGTTTTTTGGATGCGACGATATTCGATGAAAATCGGCACCTATTGTAGATTTGTATAGTACTCAGCTAGCAACATTTCAACCTGAATATACTTTCTGTTGCCAGCTCTCCCTCTATTGGTAAAGACGATACAACGCTCTTACTGTATCATTAACAACTTTTTAAATGTATAACTCGTAATTTGTACGACTTTTATATGTATCAAATAAATTCTTTAACGTATAATTAAAGATAATTTTTTAAAATATTATAAGCATAATTGTAACTTTAAGACAGCAACAGGAGGTGACCATAAGCTCATCTGCCATAGCATACGAGTAAGCTATACAAGTCATACATCTGTCCCTTATACAAATTCTATTTCATTTTATTGTTATTATATTAAATATTTTCCGTTTCCATAAGTGTGTTCGTGGCATCAACAGTGGGCCTTATCAGAATATCAGCGCATTATTATATCCTTTTTGAATATCGCTGCACATGCTGAGATTGGAGCCTTTTTGGTCTCTAGATATTTTGCGTACACGTATATATTTTAAAACCTAATCCGGTACGCTGTTTTTTGGATGCGACGATATTAGATGAAAATCGGCACCTATTGTAGATTTGTATAATAAAAATATGTAATCTAAATATCTAATATCTTTTAGGGTGTGCAACTAATGCAACATTGTGACGATATGTTATCTATATAATTTGCCCTCTTGCTCTTGGTCATGGTGAGATTGATACGATATCTTATTATTTAATTTTTATTTCATCCTTATGTTATGAGAATTCATGTGCAAAACTTATTAGAATAATAATTAAGATAAATTTTCCTCGCGCAGCTTTTAAATAAAACATCATTTGAAATGCATCAATATAAGTTTATCTAAACTAAACTATGTCATTAAAACAGTTCATAAAATATGATGAATAGGTTTGAAATGACATATTTTTATTGTGCAACTTGCAAGTAATATTGCCATACCTATAACGCTCTAACTACTGTAAATCTATATCTCTCACGCTCTGTCACACGCGAGTTACGCCGTCTCGGAATGAACCGCGATATGCTGAATCCGTTGCGGAGCTAGCGGTAGGTGAATATCTTGATTTTGTAATACATAGTCTTTGAACGTTCCAGTAAGCGCCAAGCGTTGCAATTCATATTCGTTAAAAATCGTTTTTCTCTGTCCCTCGTAATCTCTTTTGTCTGTTTAGGTAAGAAGTCACTCATAATATTTTACAACCGCAAGCTTGGACCTTGTTTTTGACTGTAGAACGGCGTAATAATTGTAAATTTTTTGAAAACTCGTCCGATAATTTCTTCGTGAGTTCGTTTAATGATTGCAAGTGCTCCCCCCCCCTGGCTTTGCCTGGATCATAATAATTTATAGTCCATGATCATCTGGAATAATAAACCTTTTAAATGGTGAATGATTTTTTCAAATAATTGTGGTGGTTCCATAGATTATCCTACACGTCTGATCAGACTCACAAAATTCGAGTAATATTAGTTAAGATAGCTGGGTTCCTATCGGAAACTTTTTACATAGTGTTTTCTTATCAGCAAGCTGCACCTACTCAGCTAGCAACATTTCAACCTGAATATACTTTCTGTTGCCAGCTCTCCCTCTATTGTTAAAGACGATACAACGCTCTTACTGTATCATTAATAACTTTTTAAATGTATAACTCGTAATTAGTACGACTTTTATTTGTATCAAATAAATTCTTTAACGTATAATTAAATATACAATTTTAAAATATTATAAGCACAATTGTCACTCTAAGACAGCAACACCTCGGTCACCTCGACCATAAGCTCATCTACCATAGCATAAGCTATACAAGTCATCCATCTGTCCCTTATACAAACTCAAATATACCTTACTTTAAGAGCTTATGGTCACCCCCCTGGTATCGCAACATACGAGTCAGCTACGGCGAAATTCTTTGTGCTACGCCGTAGCTCTGTGTGCTACGCCCTAGCCCTGTGTGCTACGCCGTAGCCCAGCGTGCTACGCCATAGCCCGGTGTGCTACGCCGTAGCACAGAGTTAGCTAAGCTGCAGATCGTAACTACACAGTTTTTACAAACAATAATTTGATCTTGAGCCTAATTAGCAACCACTTACTGAGTCCACAATGAGCATGTATTATAGATATTTTTATAACTAATTAATAAATCGGTCTGGATCAAAATAAGGTGGACTAATGATCTTGTGGCTGAAGTTGCTGAGGTACTATAACGACCGGGTCGCGGTTCAGTCAGCCCTATTGATTCATGACCTATTCAGCTGATAATCTGTTTAAAGACATAATATTAGAATAGGGTAAAGTATGTTATGTTACATTGCCAACTATTGAAAATCGTTCACATCATTATTCATTAAAAAAAACACTTCTAGACATAGAGACCGATGATCCGATGATAGGATGCGTCGGGACATTCCCCACGCATAGCCTTTGATTCCTATAAAAAAGCACCCAGTCTTCGCCTAAGCCTACTGAATTGACTCTGCTTGCTTTAAAAAATACATAATAATAGCACAATAGTAGCAGGTAGCAGTTACACCGCGGTCAACCGGTGGTACGAATTTAAAAGCTTATAAACAACTAGCGAACGCCTCGCGGTTTTACCCACGTCGTTCCCGTTCCCGTGTGAAAACATGGATAAAAAGTAGCCTATGTCACCCGGGGATAGTGTAGCTTCCCAACGGTGAAAGAATTTTGGAAATCGGTCCAGTAGTTTTTAAGCTTATTCGTTACATACAAAAAAACTAATCTTTCCTCTTTATAATATTAGCATGGACAAACAAATGTCTTATAAAAAATGAATAAAAGCTCTTTTACTAGTTTTTTTTTTCTTATTGAGTATGTTTACTATTTAAGCAACAAAGTCACATGAAGGAGATGATAGGAGCTGAGTTCGCTCGCTTTGCTAGGTCAATTCAGCCCTTCCGTTATCTCCTTCGAAACTAACCTAACCGTGTCGGGGTCCTAAGCTCCCAAGCTCGCTTCGCTCGCTCTGGGACTAATTCATTGACCATAATTATTAAATTGCTTAACCGTAACGTACCAATATTCATAATGACTAGACAATGTGAAAAATATAGAAGTTTATATCAGACATTACATTGACCGATTTGATTTGACTAGGTTCATTATACCCCAGCATTATAAATCGGTCGAGAGCTCGGATGAAAAATAATTCGATGTCTGCAGCCCGTCCTCTTAATAGAATACTGCTAGACATGGTACTATGAAAATAATAATGGTCTGAAGGTAATCACATCAGTTAATTGTCCGATATTTCTACCCGGCAGATGAGTTAAATAAGAACCCTATTCCAGACTTGAGTCGAGTGTGATTCTCAGGAAAACTGTCTTATCTACGAATTCTAGTCTCTCTTTATTTAATACCATGTCACAATTATTACTTTTGAATGCTTATTTGTATTTTTTTTGTTCAAAGTATTTATTGGTTACTTAGCGACAGTACTCAAAAATATTGTTTTTACATAGCCCTGTCTCACTCTTTCACCACTAAGAGAGAGCGAGACAGGGTAAAACAGATAACCATTATAAAGAGAAATAACTACAATTTGGTGATCTACCTGCGCTAAAGCCCTTTAAAGAATAATTTACTAATGATAGATAAACATTGTTCTATGAAAGAGCGAGATAGTGCTATACCATGGAAAGAGACAAAATATCAAGAGCTGTATTAGCACCACACCAGTATAAAATTCCCAAAGAATAGTGAAGTGTGTTTCCTTTGTTAGTTTTGTCATTAGCTTCTGTGTTTGCACTCGTGAATGTATTCTAGTGAAAATGAAGTTACGTTCTCGTATAATTGATTCCCGCGCCGTGGAAATAAAAGGGGAGAAGCCGATTGTCTTGGACACTCCTAAAGATCTCTCAACGTGTGTCCCTACCGTGCTTGAAAGACCAACCGCTGCAGGTTCGTCAAAGAAAATCGTGAAGACTAGACGGAGGCCGAAGCCGTTTTCACGTCAAGGAGAAAACAAGAGGCAAGAAGAACGAATAAGAAAGACTTCAGTTAAGATAGATCAAAGTACAGAAAAGTACTTAGACAAACGTAAAAAGAAGTTTAAAGGAAGCACCGCAGTAGCTCTGGATCCAGGGCTAAATGTATTAAAGAAGAGTAATGAATATTACATCCATAAAAAATTTGGTAGAATACTATTGAAAAAGACGTGATGTGATCCAAAGTGATGCACATCCAAAAAGGGCCCTTCTCAGGGCCACATATGATTCTTTAACTGTAAATATGTTTCTTGAACGGATATGTCTAAAAACGTACTAGTTTACCTACCTACTTACCACTCTGCTACTACATATGTATAATACAAATAATATTTACCTTTGAGTAATCTTGTTCCTTATTAAATGTTAGATAACTGCTAAATGTGTTAATTATTCGGTATAATATGCCTAGTAATAAAAATCAAATTGCTTTGGAAGTCGGTTTATTTTTTGTGAAAAAGTTTTTATTTTTCTCTTTTTGTAGTTTTGGTACACCATCACCAAGGATTGACAAAATACCATAATAACTCAATTTACACATTTATGCTGTTTGTCGTTAAGGAGTTCGGTTATAATATGTACCATAATCTTGAAATCTGCTGAACCGATTTTGATGAAACATAGAAAAAAGGTTTTTTAATTTTTTAACGACAATTTATTAATGCGACTACCTCGCTGTAATGGGAGTGGGTAATTAGCGTGCCTACTATACTTTCCCTGGATGTGATAGCCGTTTCTCAACGCAACATTGATTAAATACGTGTTTTTGATGCAAGGCACTACCTTCTGGTCTTAGGATTTAGCTAAAATTGCGCATCAATGAAGCGCATGCCTAAGCACGTACCTTGGTACTTGGCACAAAGACATTATCGGGTATCGGATATAAAAAATCGCTAATCCTGAAGATCCAGGTAAGGATTATGGGATAAACTATAACAATGTCATCGGTCGGTTTCAAATTAAACAGACTTTTTGGCAACTTCAGTTTAATTTGTAACTTCGGGGGTGAAAATCACGTTGAAAGATTCCGTTACATAGAAACATATATACCGAGCTAATAAAAGCGTGTTTATTTGTGATATACATATGTAAATCTTCAGTATTTAATAGTTTTTTAACAGAACTTAATTACCCTGCCTATACTTACTTACCACTGATATATATACTTGCCTACAATGGTACACTGAACTGGCGCGACCGACTGAACGGAACGCAAACCTGGCCGCGCGATCAACCTAAAACGCATTGATGTATTAAAAAGAGGTAGATACGGGACTGGTTACAGCGCTTGGTCCTACTAATCTAAGTGATTGCCCGTAGCGGGCACTCAGTCGCGCACGGCACATGGTCGATCACACAGCTCAATAATTTCAGTTTTTTATGTCTTTTTTCGAAAAATACGCATCAAAATGACTTCTTGTGTAGCTAAACAGTGTTTAAATAATACCATGAAGAAAAATAAGTCACTCGGGATCACTTACCACTCGTAAGTACAGTCAAAAATGTAAATTTGTTGAAAATTACAATAATATTTAATGTTTGCTTCGCCATATTTGTTACACCGAGATAGATATTACAAACACGCGTGAGAGACACGATACGCACATTGCAATGTCATTTCATTCATAATAGTACCTTCGGCCAACGTTCGGCGGCTAACGCGATTTCGCTCGCGCTACAGCGCCGTCTCCTATCTTTGTCCTTGTCTATCGGTAACTGTAGGTTTGGGACTGGTTGGTTTGACACTGAACACAGATGTGTGAGTTTCGGTGCATGAAGTCGTGCGCCGAGCCCAGGTTTTTCGAACGCGATGTTAGCGCGTAACGTATCTTCCTATTTTTAATACATCAATGCTAAAACGTCATTTTATCGTCTTTTAATGTTAGTTTATAGCTGGCACCCCGTGCATTTAGTACTTTCTCCAATCCTGTTTCATTAAAGTCTGTTCCGTAATGTTGATCGATTATGATCGATATTCCATTCGGCTTTTTAATCAACTCAGTACAAAAATTAACAAGTAATAAAAAAACGAAATGTGAATTCTAAAAAAACGCGCTCTGGAAGGACGAAACAAGAAAATATTCCCGTCTGAAATTCTTGTCAACGAACTTTCTAATATTTATCATCTAATAAGATACACGACTTTTTCGTTTTCGCCGATTACTCAAAGATGTCTGGACCGAATTGAAAATGCTTCTTTTACTTGAAATGGTATACTTTTCATTTGAACAGAATAAATATACTCGTAAAAAACATTTTAAGTTGATTGGAAGCTTGTAAAAAGGTTAACGATTTCATTGTAAATGCGTTACGAGAATTCGAAGCAATTATACAGATACGCTTAGTTTGCGGCGGCTTGCTTTGTTTGTTTTGTTCGCGGCTATATTAAGAGCTTAAAGTATTTTTTTGTCGGAACTGATAAACTGAATTCTTTGTAGAAAGCGTTTAAATCGATAATTCAAAGAAAACTTAAAAAAAACGTTATATCTCTGCCCCTCGTGAACCCTTTTGTCCGTTCAGGTAAGGTGTCGCTGATAATAAAATAAAAAAACTAGCTTGGACCGAGTTTCCAATACCTGTGGATTGGATTTATATATCAACTTTATTCTTATTCTTATTCTTTATTGTACAAAAAACATTAAACATACAAATACAATAGGACAATTTATGTACAAAGGCGAGCTTAACCCATAGTTGGGTTCTCTAACAGCAAACCTCAGTTTCGTAGAAATATGACATTTGAGGATAGTACATCCATGTGCACAACAAAATAAAAAAAAACCCAGTCTATTTATTTGCGTCAAGCCGCTTCCTATATAATAAAATGAACGACCGTGATTTGTATCCTTTTTGAAAATCGAAAAGTGGCCCAATGGCCACAGGGAACCTCTTCAAATATGTAATATACCTATACAAACGCCGTAGCTCTATTTGTTACGCCGTAGCACTGAGGGCTTATTCCGAGTTGTCACTCGTTCTCGATCACTAACGTAAACGTCAAGTTCTATTAAAACTGGATAAGCGCCGTCTGGTGACAGTAAGGAGAAACCTCTTTTTTGTAAACGAGTTGACAGATTGAAGATAGCATTTACGATTACGCGATAAAGTACGATAAAAAAAACTCGCACAACTCGTGAGCGCTACGCCGTAGCACAGAGTTAGCTACGCTGTAGATCGCTATGAAGCTGGTTTTTATAATCTACGACTTTACAAATATTGATTTAATCTTGAGCCTAATCACCAACCACTAACCGAGTCCACAACGAGCATGTAATTATAGATTACACATTGTTTAATCGATCAGAACCGAGATGGGGTCGCTAATGATTTTGTTTATGACTAGAAAATGTAAATTACCGAAGTATTCTCCTAATGAGTACTATAATGACCGGGACGCGGTACAGTCAGACTAATTGATTCATGACCCATTCAGCAAATAATTCCTTTGAAACATACAATGAATAAAGTTTTCTTTATATGTTGCAGTCAGGACATATTTAAATAATATAGAAACAATGTCAGGAAAGGCGGTTGTTAAAGATCGATTTTTTAAAGATTGAACTTTTTTTTTAATAGTATGAAAACTACATGACTTGCCTAGGTATAAGTGTCAATGTATAAATTCATCCTGACATTATGTGACAATTATTTATTATTATTTATTTATTTATATTTACATAATGGTAAGTAATTTATAAACTAAGCCCCACAAAACCGTAGTAATGGTTTAACTGGGGTCGGTTTAACTAATGTGACTTGGTCGTGTAAGTACTAAACTATTTTTTAATGATTGCAAATAATTTCTAACCACAAATTAAATTCAACAGTCCGTGAAGTACCACTAATGTATGGTCCCTTGTTAGGCCATACATTTCTTTTAGATGAATGGATGAAAGAAATAAAATACTTTAAGTATTTAAACACTGATGTATTGTCTGACCGGTTTTAAGGATAAAATGAGCTTAATGAACTGATTTGTGAAGAATGAAGTGAGTGACGCGGCCTTTCTTGGCTGTTACGAGGACGCCTGTCTGTTTTGATAGCCCAACGCGAACTAACTAATTAGTATGAGTTGAAACGAATGTGTGGCGTAAACTGCTGAATTGCAAAATGTGCGGTTGCACCACACAACTACCTACTTATTTCATTGTGATACTAATGTATATACGTGAAGTACACAGATATTGAAAGTGAGGTATGAGATAAGAAGGAGGAGTAGGAGAGTTGAGAAGAGAGAAAAGCGTGGTCAAGGCCCGCAAATTTCTCCTCTGCCGAACTGGCATCCATTTGAGCTCAGATCTGCAGCTCGAAACATGGTCATATTTCCGGAGGTTGAATATGAACCGGATGCAGTTGTTTAGGAGTCTATCCAGCTTATCCAGGAATACCAGGTTCAGGTCAAAGTAGCACACGTCACCATAGTCGATTAAAGGAAAGATTAAAGTCTGCACAAGCATAGTCTTCGTTTTTGCAGGCAAAAAGTTTCTCAGACGATACAGGCAACGCAAGGTCCCGTTGACTCTTTGACTGACACTAGAAACCTGACTTTGGCAGCTAAGCGTCGAGTCAAGATGTAGACCAAGATCTTTTATACAAGGGCTGATGGGGATTACAGTACCATTAAAAATCATAGGAGGAAGAGAGCTGATCACCAGTCGACCCATCATGCGCGAGCTTCCAATCAAAATGGCCTGACATTTTGAGGGGTTTACAGACACCCCAAATCTATCAGACCAGTCCTTGACAGCCTCAAAGTCCCGGTTCACATCGCCTATAGCGTCCGACAAACTCTCTACCCGCGCAGCTGCATAAAGTTGAAGGTCATCGGCATAAAGATGATACGAACACCGAAGACAATGAGTTATAAAATTTATGAAAATGGAGAATAACAATGGAGAAAGAATACCGCCTTGCGGAACACCAGCAGCCAGGTCACATCAACTCGACGAACTCTCGTCAACGCGAACCGACTGCTGTCGTCCCCGAAGATAGGAAGAGAACCATTCCAGGGCCTTGGAAGAAACCATAAGATGTGAAAGGATAGAAAGGTTAATATCGTGATTGACGGCATTAAAGGCATTGGAGAAATCAATTAACACCAAAACAGTAACTTTGGTATCCTCCATCGCTTCTCTAATGTCGCCAGTCACTTTAAGGAGAGCAGATATAGTACTGTGCCCCGGCCTGAATCCAGACTGGAATGAGCTAACAAGGTTATTCCGATGAACAAACCCTGAAAACTGCTTGTGGACGCAGGCCTCGAGCACTTTGGATAGGAAAGGGAGAATGGAAATTGGTCGAAAATGATTAGGTAGGAAGGGATTTGAAATTTTGGGAAGCGGACGTACATAGGCCATACGCCAGAGGGAAAGAAATTGACCGGAATCGAGGGAAAAGTTGATGATATGGGTAAATATGTAATACCTATACAAACGCCGTAGCTCTATTTGTTACGCCGTAGCACTGAGGGCTTATTCCGAGTTGTCACTCGTTCTCGATCACTAACGTAAACGTCAATTTTCTGTTGAAACTGGACAGCGACGTCTGGTGACAGTAAAGAGCAACTTCTTTTTTGTAAACGAGTTGACAGATTGAAGATAGCATTTACGATTACGCGATAAAGAACGATAAAAAACTCGCACTACGCCCTCTGAGCGCTACGCCGTAGCACAGAGTTTGCTACGCTGTAGATCGCTGTGAAGCTGGTTTTTATAATCTACGACTTTACATGTATTGATTTAATCTTAAGCCTTCTTACCAACCACAAACTGAGTCCACAACGAGCATGTAATTATAGATTACTAATTTTTTTATCGATCTGGATCGATATGGGGTTGCTAATGATTTTGTTTATGACTAGAATATGTAAATTGCCTAAGTCTCCTCCTAATGAGGTACTGTAACGACCGGGAAGCGGTACAAACAGACTAATTGATTCATGACCCATTCAGCTGATAATTTGTTTGAAACTTTTAAAAGAATAAAGTTTTAATTATAAGTTTTTGTTTTTTTTTTTTTTAAATTGTCAGTACAGGCATTTGTTTAAGTACGAATTTTAAAGATTGTTTTTTTTTTAAAGATTGGGTAGGGTATTATAGACCTTTTTTTTTGTAAATTAAGTGTCAATGTCAGTTGATAAAATATTTTTAACCATATCTCAATAAAAATTATATTTTTAGGTAACTGACGAACTATTACAATATAGCCTTACTATTTAGGATAAACTACATGAAAAAAACTGTAAACTATCAAATACAGCGGTGACTTGAGAATCTGATTCAACTGATTTGTCATCAATATCAAGGCTGTAGTAACTACTTCGGGTGCAAGAAATTCACTATTAATAATTTTCCATGTCATTCTAATTAAAAGATTCTACAGCTATTATTTTTAACTAAAGTAGTGTGACTTGGCCGTGTAACTTACTATTTTTTAATGATTGCAAATAATTTCTAACCACAAATTAAATTCAGTCCGTGAAGTACCACTACTGTATGGTGCCTTGTTAGGCCATACATTACTTTTAGATGAATGGATGAAAGGAATAAAAGAATTTAAGTATTCAAACACTGATGTATTGTCTGAACGGTTTTAAGGATAAAATGAGCTTAATGAACTGATGTGTGAAGAATGAAGTGAGTGACGCGGCCTTTCTTGGCTGTTACGAGGACGCCTGTCTGTTTTGATAGCCCAACGCGAACTAACTAATTAGTATGAGTTGAAATGAATGTGTGGCGTAAACTGCTGAATTGCAAAATGTGCGGTTGAACCACACAACTACCTACTTATTTCATTGTGATACTAATGTATTAAACTACGGTGCTCCACTGGGTCAATATTCATAATTATAATTACTAGAGATTGATTCCTCATACTTGTATCTGTTTTATTTAATTTGATTCACGAAGGGAACAGTTAATGCAAAGTGAGTCTTCAAGTTCTTTTCAAATATGGGAAATAAACTGTATAGACTGATATTTAAAGTTTCATCCAAATTTAGATTTAAAAAGTTGAAATGATATTACTGATATTTATGCCTTGAGCGAGCTTGATTCTTGTTCAGTTGTGGCCAAAAAGTCTTACATAAGATTCACTCATTGTCATTCGTTTTCGGGATAAGAGCTAAAATATTTTTATATTGTTATTATTTTTTGTACTAAATTTGTGCGTATGGTTAGTCAAATTAGGTGTTCATGCGCAAGAGAGCCATTATTGACATTTATACTAACAACGCTTTGCATATCACCTTATTAGTCATAACTTTTATTTGCCATAAAATAAATTTCCATTATAACATGTGTTTTAATCATTAGTTTCTATTAGTAACACATTAAATAATCGACACTTGACATAAGCAACATTTAATATAATTTAGCAACGTTTATTGTTTTAAGGCTAATCTACGAAATTTAATTCCTGTTGAGTATTTTCACCGGAATTATGTTTATTTTGCTAGTAGTTATATTATCTGAAAAGTCCATTAAAATCGATTGAGAGTAAAAAACAATATTTACTCAATAAATCTTTGTGACAATTAAGCAAAAAACTGATTTTTTGGCCCCTTGACAGTCCATTTTGTTTGCCCTTCATGGAATTTTATGGACTTTCAGGCAACGTTACTGCTACCATAATGAACATAATTCCGGTTAAAGTACTAAACTAGAATATTTCATCAGATTTGCCTATAATTGCAGTTATTTTCCTGGACTATGGACAAATTTGTCAGACTGTTGAGAGCAGACAAACTCGACTGATACAAACAAGTGTGAGTCAGACTCGCGCAACGATGTTTCCGTACAAACAGCTGCATGCACCAACATAATATTCCATAAATTAATTACTTTCCCAGCACAATGAAACTTTTAAGTAATGAATTTATATTGTGTAACAAAGCGGTATGAAAACGAGCATTCTTATTATAAGCCTGAAACAAAGTGTTTTCACAACAAGTTTTTTTTGTAAAAGGTGCTAGGCCCTCAGTACTCCTCTAGGTAAGTACACATCCCAATGGTTAGTACGTTACCGTTTTTAGACAAATCCAGTAAATAAACAGGTAACATAGGAAACATATGCGGCCCTGAAAAGGGCCTTTTTTAGAAGTAGTGATACCTCAACATATTATTTTTAATCGCCGTCCAAATACATTTCGCAACGCGATTTTTTTAATGTCGTCTAAAACTGCCGTCTTCAGTTTAACAGGACTGGGTCGGAGATCCTCGGCCTGTCACTCACTAGAGAAGGTGGTGGCGAAGCCTGAGGAGGGCGGGGAGAGGCGGCGGTAGTGCGAGACGCACCGCTTCTTGTGCGGGGGCTCGTCAGGCCGCACCGTCACGCTGGCAGCCGCGGCGGTGCTCCTGCTGGGAGCCCCAACAGATTTGATCACGCGGATGCGTTTTCTCTGCCCCGCGGCGACAGTACTCGCTATGCGGTCCCTGGTGACCGCGTATGAGTCGTCATTCGCATGGACGCGAATTCTGCGTGGTAGCGGCCTGCATGACTCCAAACGTCGAGCACTGCCACTAGTAACGCAAACGAAAGAACCCCGCGTGCCCTCCATTTCTGCATTACTCATAATGCTGAAGTGAAATATGGCTTCACCTGAAAGGCCACGGTCATTGCCTCTGGCTATTGCTGGAATGGAGATTTTCCCTTCATTTCCGGGTAGAAACTGAACTTTAGGTTTTGCCGATCCGTCCTTTTTTTGCTCTTTAAGGAACTCCTCAATAGCTTTCAGCGCTGAATCCGTTAATTTCACAAACACTAGTTCTTTGTTGCCCTCATTATTGGGCTCCGATGATAACTCATACTGAACACCTGCTGGCAAGGTCGCCATTTGCACTTTTTCTTACAGAAATTAAAAATACTTATATACACACACAATAGTACTTTGTAGTTTTTTGTAGGATTAGCGTAGTCACATTTGGTTACGCGCGGGAACACAGGGGAAGTCGACCTTACGCACGCGTGTGTCTGACCGAACTGATTGCACAAAGACGAAAAAGGGACTGGCGCGGGCACAGCTTTGAGTTTCGCTTATCGCTTGTCGCGTAGCCAAACTGGGTACAGGAGTCTCCTGATTGGCCGGATTATTTCAGCTATTTTTATTATTATTCATTTATTTATTCTTCTTTCTTATTCAATACATTTTTAAATATTTAAAAAAAGAAATCTTAAAAACATTTAAAAATATAAAAAAGAGGCCAACCGGTATCGGGAACAGGGTCCAAGCTACCGGTGGTTAGGGCTCCAGAGACAGGAACCTCCTCACAATGCGAGCCGTATCGAGGAGTACTGCCTTCTGTATCAGGCCCTTGATCCAACCGCGCAATGATAGCCTCGACAGATGGTCGTCGAGACTCTTGGCCATCAGGCCGTTGGCCGTAACGACAATCGGCACAATGATCGCCGAGTCCACATTCCACATGTCGACAACCTCGTGTGCCAAGTCGAGATACTTGATTTGTTTCTCCTTCTCAGCTTTCACGAGGTTCTCGTCATGTGGGATGGTGACATCGATTATCATTGTGCGGCGCGCTAATCGGTCTATCACCACTATATCCGGCTTATTGGCAACAATAGTCCTATCAGTGATGATAGACCGATCCCAGTACAACGTGACATGGTCATTTTCGAGAACTGGGTCGGGCACATACTTGTAATACGGTACCTCAGAATCCACTAAATTGTACTTCAAAGCAAGTTGCTGGTGAATAATCCTGGCCACTTGGTTATGCCTGTGTAAGTACTCGCCGTTAGCCAGACGAGAACAACCAGAGATAATATGTCTGATGGATTCACCCGGACGGTGGCATGCCCGACACACGTCAACCGTTCCGTCCTTCATTATATGTCTCCGGTAGTTATTCGTCAGGATAACTTCGTCCATAATTGCACAGACAAAACCTTCAGTTTCCCAGAAAAGGTCACCGAAACGTAGCCAGGATACAGACGCTTGGAAATCTACATCGGGCCCATGGAGAGCCCGATAGAAGCGTCCGTGTAGTTCCTTGCCTTGCCATACATTTTTGCGTTCATCAGTAGTTAGTATTACAGGCTTGCGCCAGTTCTCTTTAGCCATGGTCAACGGGGTGAGTCCCTTGTCCACTGCGACCACATCCCGATGCATACCCACTTCAGTTTTTAAAAAGTATTCTCTGAGGCTGCACACCTCGCGGTTGTGAAGAGTCTTGGCGTTTAAAAAGCCTCGACCCCCACATTGCCGCGGGATGTAGTCTCATCACTGATGATCGTGGGTGATGAATCCGGTTTGCGGTCAGCAGTGTCCGGACCCTCCTATCAAGGGCGTCGAGCTCAGTCTGAGTCCATTTGAGTATGCCGAAAGAGTACATCAAAACCGGCATGACCCAACTGTTGAAGGCGCGCACCTTATTTCCACCTGACAAAAGGCTATTTAATACCTTTTTCAGGCGGCCAAAGAAACGCTCCTTCAGCAGTTGCTTCATGTCAGTACTGTTAATGCCAAACGCTTCCGACATACCCAAATACTTGTAAGTTTCGGTCGAGGAGAGGTGTCTGAGGTGTATGGAATCAGAGAGTTGAATTCCCTCGGATTCCATAATCTCCCCTTGCTTTACATGCATGACTGCACATTTGTCCACACCAAATTCCATCCTGATGGAGTCACTGAAGGTTTCAGTTAGCTTCAGTAGCTCCGTCAGTTGGAATTTGTTGGGGGTAAAGAGTTTCAGATCATCCATGTTATATCTCACCTCCTTTGGAGGTGAGATATAACCTGACCACCTCTTCTCAGCCGATAGCCTAGACCTGAATCCTCCAGCAGTGTACTGAGAGGATTCAGGGCTAAGCAGAACCAAAGTGGACTCAAACTGTCGCCCTGAAATATCCCCCGCTTAATCCATACAGGTTCATCATCCCCCTGAATCAGTCGACATCCTGGATATCGAAGGACCGTCTTCCATTGCCCCATACATGACTCAAGGAAGGCGCGTAGAGTTGCATCTATTTTGTACAACTCCAGCACCCTCATGAGCCATGTATGCGGCACAGAGTCGTAGGCCTTCTTGTAGTCTATCCAGCATGTCGACAGATCCTTGCGGGATCGACGAACCTGCTTGCTTATGGCCATGTCAATGAGGAGTAGCTCCTTAGTGCCGCGGGACCCATTCCTACATCCATTCTGAGAGGCAGACATTATTAAGTTACTTTCAATGTGTACATTAATTTTTCCTGTCAGGATGGATGTAAGAAGTTTATAAACCGTCGACAAACACGTTATTGGGCTATAATTCTTGGGTTCCGCGGGACTACCTGTCTTATGGAGCAGGTGGGTAACACCTGTTGTTAAAAACTGCGGAAGCGACCCAGATTCTAAACATGACTGGAATTGAGATGCCAGAAACGCGTGTGAGCTGCTATACCATTTGAGCCAGAAGTTATGCAGTCCGTCCGGTCCTGGAGACTTCCAGTTCGGTAGTGGACGAACTGCTTTGGCTACATCTGAGGGACTAATTATAACTTTTTCCATTTCTGGTATAGCTTCACACACGCGTTCGACATCACGCATCCAGTCACCCTCAGTGTGATAGACGGGTACCGACCAGATGCTACGCCAGAATGTACTCGTAGCGACATCATCCGGGCGGCACACGTCAGTCACACTTTGCTCAGGTCGCTCCCAAGCTCTGTATACCCACCTCTCATCGCTCTGGAACATGCGATTCTGCGAGTACCGGTCAACCCGCCGCTTATAACGCCGAATACGGCTGGCCCATGCACACACTTTCTGCTTCAAGAAGTCGATGCGCTCCGTGACACGGGACATGTATTCTTGAGGACTGATCCCAGTCCCCGAAAATGCCCGCCTCACGAAGCGCATCACACGTGGTCGTGTATTGCCCTCTCTGAAGCAGCATAGTTTGCCGATGAGTACCCTAGCCCTATCAATACGCTGTTCGATCCTGCATTGCCAGGCTGGCACGGCAGGCTTTGGTCGAATAGCTTCATTTCGGAACTTAACATTAGCTAAACGACATGCCGCAACAGCCCCGCAATACAGGATTGAATGCGTATCAACGAGGTTCTCGCTGCTTTCAAAGATGTTCTGAAGCAGCGAGTCCAAAGCACACACCAGCGCCCTATTCTTCTTGTGCATAGGCAACCGTGGTAATCGGGGTCGAACTTCAGTCGGTGTTGACCTATACTCGCGAAGCGCATCTTCCAGTGCGCTCCTCAATCTTTCGTTGGACTGGCTACTTACTGTGGCAACCCTATCATCTGCCTCATCGTTAATATGATTGGACCGCGGCGGGATCACAATAGTGGCTGGCGGTGCCGCGGTCTGTGTCGGGGTTGAGACGATTTGGTTGCTCAGCACTTCTGAGCGCAGCCTATCAAGTGCGGCGTCGTCCAACCTGTGATTACGCTGAATGACCCGCACCTGATCCGACAATCGTTGGGCCGAGACGTTGACAGTTGGTTCTAGGTCCTGAAACAGAGACAGCATCCTGACACGGTACGCAGTGAGGTTAGTTCCCCCCTCTGTTGACCCGTAATATGCGCGCATGACGTTCTCATTCATACCTTGAGTCCATTTCATGCGCTGCACACAACCACCGGCAGCGGGGACCCGGCTCGGGGCCGGTTGGCCCCTAGATCCCAAGCTCCTCGGTGGCCGGCCTCTCCCCTGCCGACGTACAGGTGTTGGCGACGTCGGCGGGGAAAAATACTCGTCGCTCGAGCTCGACGCAACTGTAGCCGCCGATGACACTGGTGATGCGAGGTCCGGCGGCGGCGAGGCGGAGCTGAGCAACGAGTCCGGGGGTGGATGGCGTGCGCAACAGGCAGCTGCTCTCGTCAACATTATATTGCTTTTTCCTTACACTTTTCCATTCTATAAATTGTTTGGTTGACGTCTGTCAGTGACGGCGTCAACTGGTTTCAAGTAATTTTTTGAACTTTTATTGGATTTGTTGTGGATTTATCAAACTGAATGTTATAAATAGGTATTTTTGATCTGGTTTCTTCTATGGTATAATTTTTCTAAGTTTGAGGGTTATATGATTTTGATATTAAATAAATAGTGCAGGAAAAAATTTGACATGTTGACAATTGAGGGGTTGCCAAGTTTTTTATTATTATTATTATTACAAGCCCTTTTTATACCAATACAAAGGTTTCCCTTCCTTCTTTAAATTTTTCTCTATTTTTTGCTAAGATACAGAGGCCATAAGTTTGTAATTAATCCACCACTATGGAGGAAGTTTTGAATTTTTTTGTATTCTATATATTTTTAATTTTAATTCAAATTATTTAGCAACAAGCCTTTATTTCTGATAGGTATAAAACAGAATCAAAACCGACATTATTACTCCATTTAATATTTATTACATAATGAATGCAATAATTTAATGTCAATTTAGCAATCATATTTTTGTACATACGTAGCTTTAATAAGTTACTTATATCCCGAATGACTTTGGATTACCTAACAAAATACACAATTCATATACAATAACATTTAATATAAATGCGAAATTTTAATCTTTTGAGGAATGGAACTGGTATGTGTTCTCTAAGATGCTAGTTACGATACGGACTGTGACTTCGAAACCAAATTTAGTGTATAGTATTGTAAACATAAACGACCAGGGACGGTTCCAAATATTCGGTAAGTAGTAAGTTTGTCTCTTTGATCGCTCAAAACGCTTTTATAAGTAGAAAAACGAAAAGTATAGTCGTTTCTAAGTCGGTATATTAGTACGCACGAAAATATTCATCGTCACTAGTTTTTAGTTAAAACTTGCATTACCCAGCAAAAAGGGGTAAAATACGCAAATGCATATGAAACTATGCAGCTTATAACTCGGTCTCTAATTACAACTTAGCAAGGGTGCTGGTTGCAACCTGCTTTTGTTGATTCAAGTGTATTCTACAAATGATTTTAGACAAATAATGTTTAAATCTAAAATAGATGACGCGGTTCTGCGTATTGAGATGTAAAACTCTACAATAAAACTTGGTCGAGACAATACAAAAGTTTCGTTCCGTCGGTTAGTAATTTTTTTCTTAAATTGTGTGTGAAAAATTGGCAGGTTTGGTTTTCGTACAGATGAAGGGACTATGTAATCTAGTAAGATGTATGTCTGTGGATACACTCAAATTTATAAAACTGCTATTACAAGTTATTTTATAACTTAGCAAGGGTTACATATTTTTTTTAAATTGTGTTCCCCGATTAATCAAAGATGTCTGGACCGATTTAGAAAATTCTCGGAATAAAAAAGACCCAAATAAAAGATAACAGCAATAGAGTGGTTAACAGTGAATGAATTTACGAAATCGGATAAGTACTTACAGAGATTGTCCATTACAAATAAATATATGTACCCTTTCTAAGTATTTTAGGAACAATTGCAATGTGCTCAAAGGTGGTCTTATCGCTGATACAGATTTGCAGTAGACGATCAATGGATGACCTATGTATGTCGCGCAGATATTACAAGTTGAAAAAAGGCGGTTGACCGCGGTGTATTGTTCCCTGCTACTATAGTGCTATTATTATGTATTTTTAGGTATTTTTTAAAACAAACAGACTCCTCAAAGACTTGGTGAATGTTGAATAATTTTAACATCTTGCATATACTATGATTCAAAATGATGTGAATACTATAGGACTGATTGATTAGCTTACATGATGCATGATTTCAAAAAAATATGACATTGATATAAAAAAAAAAAATACTTAGGTACATTTAGAGTTTACTCCTTAAGTAGCTACAATTGTCTTTGAATATGCAATAAGCAAAGAGGGCAAATAAACGCATCTCTTATAGTACTGAAACCATGTATGCATATTTATTAAATTCACATAATTCACATGGATTCGGTTCGGTTATGAAATGTAGAGAGGGAATTTATTTTGTGTATGATACTCATGTTTGAGCAAATAAACAATGATTTGATTTGATTGAAGGAAAATGTCTCAATCGGTTGAGGATAACTGCTTTATAATTTAGTTGCAAGATTTGACCCGAACAAATATACTCGTAAAAAACATTGTACGAGTATGTTAAATGCAAGCTAGTAAAAAGCTTAACGTTTTCTTTGTTAATGCATTACGAGAATTAGAAGCATATAAACAGATACGCTTGGTTTGCGGCGGCTTGCTTTGTTTGTTTTGTTTGCGGCTTTGTTAAGAGCTTAAAGTATTTTTTTCTCGGAACTGATAAACTGAATTCTTTGTAGAAAGCGTAAAAATCAATAATTAAAAGAAAACTTTAAAATCGTTATCTCTCTGCTCCTCGTGAACTCTTTTGTCTGTTCAGGTAAGGTGTCGCTGATAATAAAATAAAACTAGCTTGGACCAAGTTTCCAATACCTGTGGATCGGCTTTATAATCGTTTTTTTTAAAGTTTTAACAAAATAGCGAGCCTATTTATGTAATTTTGCGTCAAGCCGCTTCCTATATAATGAAAATGAACGACCTTACTTAGTATCCTTTTTGAAAATTGAAAAGTGGCTCTCTGACCAAAGAGAAACTCTTCAAATATGTAATACCTATACAAACGCCGTAGCTCTATTTGTAACGCCGTAGCACTGAGGGCTTATTCTGAGTTGTCACTCGCTCTCGATCACTAACGTAAACGTCAATTTTCTATTGAAACTGGACAGCGACGTCTGGTGTCAGTAAAGAGCAAATTCTTTTTTGTAAACGAGTTGACAGATTGAAGATAGCATTTACGATTACGCGATAAAGTACGATAAAAAACTCGCACTACGCCCTCTGAGCGCTACGCCGTAGCACAGAGTTAGCTACGCTGTAGATCGCTGTGAAGCTGGTTTTTATAATCTATGACTTTACATGTATTGATTTAATCTTAAGCCTTCTTACCAACCACAAACTGAGTCCACAACGAGCATGTAATTATAGATTACTCATTTTTTTATCGATCTGGATCGAGATGGGGTTGCTAATGATTTTGTTTATGACTAGATTATGTAAATTGCCTAAGTATCCTCCTAATGAGGTACTGTAACGACCGGGAAGAGGTACAAACAGACTAATTGATTCATGACCCATTCAGCTGATAATTTGTTTAAAACTTATAAAAGAATAAAGTTTTAATTACAAGTTTTTTGTTTTTTTTTCAGAAATTGTCAGTACAGGCATTATAGACCTTTTTTTTTGTAAATTAAGTGTCAATGTCAGTTGATAAAATACTTTTAACCATATCTCAATAAAACATATATTTTTAGGTAACTGACGAACTATTACAATGTAGCCTTACTATTTAGGATAAACTATATGAAAAAAACTGTAAACTATCAAATACAGCGGTGACTTGAGAATCTGATTCAACTAATTTGTCATCAATATCAAGGCTGTAGTAACTACTTCAGGTGGAAGAAATTCCCATTTCACTTTCTAATTACAAGATTCTACAGCTATTATTTTTAACTAAAGTAGTGTGACTTGGCCGTGTAACTTACTATTTTTTAATGATTGCAAATAATTTCTAACCACAAATTAAATTCAGTCCGTGAAGTACCACTACTGTATGGTGCCTTGTTAGGCCATACATTACTTTTAGATGAATGGATGAAAGGAATAAAAGAATTTAAGTATTCAAACACTGATGTATTGTCTGAACGGTTTTAAGGATAAAATGAGTTTAATGAACTGATGTGTGAAGAATGAAGTGAGTGACGCGGCCTTTCTTGGCTGTTACGAGGACGCCTGTCTGTTTTGATAGCCCAACGCGAACTAACTAATTAGTATGAGTTGAAATGAATGTGTGGCGTAAACTGCTGAATAGCAAAATGTGCGGTTGCACCACACAACTACCTACTTATTTCATTGTGATACTAATGTATTAAACTACGGTGCTCCACTGGGTCAATATTCATAATGATAATTACTAGAGATTGATTCCTCAAACTTGTATTTGTTTTATTTAATTTGATTCACGGAGGGAACAGTAAATGCAAAGTGAGTCTTCAAGTTCTTTTCAAATATGTGAAATAAACTGTATAGACTGATATTTAAAGTTTCATCCAAATTTAGATTTAAAAAGTTGAAATGATATTACTGATATTTATGCCTTGTGCGAGTTTGATTCTTGTTCAATTGTGCCTAAAATGTCTTACATAAGATTCACTCATTGTCGTTCGTTTTCGGGATAAGAGCTAAAATATTTTTATATTGTTATTATTTTTTGTACTTAATTTGTGCGTATGGTTAGTCAAATTAGGTGTTCATGCGCAAGAGAGCCATTATTGACATTTATACTAACAACGCTTTGCATATCACCTTATTAGTCATAACTTGTATTTGCCATAAAATAAATTTCCTTATAACATGTGTTTTAATCATTAGTTTCTATTAGTAACACATTAAATAATCGACACTTGACATAAGCAACATTTAATATTATAATTTAGCAACGTTTATTGTTTAAAGGCCAATCTACGAAATTTAATTCCTGCTGAGTATTTTCACCGAAATTATGTTTATTTTGCTAGTAGTTATATTATCTGAAAAGGCCATTAAAATCGATTGAGAGTAAAAAACAATATTTACTCAATAAATCTTTATGATAAATAAGCAGAAAACTGATTTTTGGGCCCCTTGACAGCCCATTTTGTTTGCCCTTCATGGCTTTTTTTGGACTTTCAGGCAACGTTACTGCTACCACAATGAACATAATTCCGGTTAAAGTACTTAACTAGAATATTTCATCAGATTTGCCTATAATTGCAGTTATTTTCCTGGACTATGGACAAATTTGTCAGACGGTTGAGAGCAGACAAACTCGACTGATAAAAACTAGTGTGAGTCAGACTCGCCAACATAATTTTTCATAAATTAATTACTTTCCCAGCACAATTAAACTTTTAAGTAATAAATTTATATTGTGCGGTATGAAAACGAGCATTCTTATTATAAGCCTGAAACAAAGTGTTTTCGCAAAAAGGTTTTTTTGTAAAAAGTGATAGGCCCTCAGTACTCCTGTAGGTAAGTACACATCCCAATGGTTAGTACGTAACCGTTTTTAGACAAATCCAGTAAAGAAACAGGTAACATAGGTATAAAGGCCCTTTTGGCCTTTTCAGGGCCAAGAGGGCCGTTTTTTTGAAGTAGTAATACCTCAACGTATTATTTTTAATCGCCGTCCAAATACATTTCGCAACGCGTTTTTTTTTTTTTTTTTTTATATATATTATAGGCTCGCGCTTGACCACTATCTCACCTGATGGTAAGCGATGATGTGGTCGACGGTGAAGCACGCTTGCCTAGAAGTAACCTATTCACTCTTGACTTAAAGACTCCTAGATTGTAGCTATCGGGAAACACAGACTCCGGAAGGGAATTCCACTCCGTAGCTGTACGCATAATGAAAGTATTTCCAAAACGTTTAGTGAGTATGGGTGGTATGTCTACCATGTAGCGATGGCGCATCGCCATACGTCTTGTAGTCCGATGATAAAACGGGCTTGCTGGAATTAAATCATGCAATTCCATCGCACACTCTCCGAAATGCAACCGATAAAAGACTGACAAGCTGGCAACTCGGTGACGATGTTCAAGGCTCTGGAGCTTAGACTTAACCAGTGCCTCATCGCCGATGAGCCTTTTGGCCCGCTTTTCGATCGACTCTAGTGCATCAAGCTGGTATTTGGCGGATCCGTCCCAGAGATGAGAACAGTACTCCATGCATGATCGAACTTGCGCTTGATACAAGCTGAGTAGCTGTTCTGGCGTGAAGTACCTGATGATGTCGTCTATAACTACCGTCTTCAGTTTGACAGGACTGGGTCGGAGATCCTCGGCCTGTCGCTCACTAGAGAAGATGGTGGCGAAGCCTGAGGAGGGCGGGGAGAGGCGGCGGTAGTGCGAGACGCACCGCTTCTAGTGCGGGGGCTCGTCAGGCCGCACCGTCACGCTGGCAGCCGCGGCGGTGCTTCTGCTGGGAGCCCCAACAGATTTGATCACGCGAATGCGTTTTCTCTGCCCCGCGGCGACAGTACTCGCTATGCGGTCCCTGGCGACCGCGTATGAGTCGTCATTCACATGGACGCGAATTCTGCGTGATAGCGGCCTGCATGACTCCAAACGTCGAGCACCGCCACTAGTAACGCAAACGAAAGAACCCCGCGTGCTCTCCATTTCTGCATTACTCTTAATGCTGAAGTGAAATGTGGCTTCACCTGAAAGGCCACGGTCATTGCCTCTGGCTATTGCTGGAATGGAGATTTTCCCTTCATTTCCGGGTAGAAACTGAACTTTAGGTTTTGCCGGTCCGTCCTTTTTTTGCTCTTTAAGGAACTCCTCAATAGCTTTCAGCGCTGAATCCGTTAATTTCACAAACACTAGTTCTTTGTTGCCCTCATTATTGGGCTCCGATGATAACTCATACTGAACACCTGCTGGCAAGGTCGCCATTTGCACTTTTTCTCACAAAAATTAAAAATACTTATATACACACACAATAGTACTTTGTAGTTTTTTGTAGGATTAGCGTAGTCACATTTGGTTACGCGCGGGAACACAGGGGAAGTCGACCTTACGCACGCGTGTGTCTGACCGAACTGATTGCACAAACACGAAAAAGGGACTGGCGCGGGCACAGCTTTGAGTTTCGCTTATCGCTTGTCGCGTAGCCAATCTGGGTACAGGAGTTTCCTGATTGGCCGGATTATTTCAGCACCATTATTATTATTATTACAAGCCCTTTTTATCCCAATACAAAGGTTTCCCTTCCTACATTACTCTTCTTTCTACCATCTCCAAGGTGTTCGAAGCACTCCTGCTGCGACACCTTACACCGCACCTGACACCTAGGCCGGAACAGTTTGGGTTCCGCTCTGAACATTCCACGACGTTCCAGCTATCCAGAGTACTGCACCTACTTACAGCGACGCTAAATAAAAAGGAGCACGCAGTCGCAGTATTTCTGGATATGGAAAAAGCGTTTGACCGCGTCTGGCACGAAGGCCTTATCTATAAGATGAGTAAGTCCGACGCGCCCCGTCGCATAATAAAAGTGGTCCAATCCTTCCTGCAAAACAGGAAATACAGGGTGGTGGTCGACGGTGTGTTATCTAGCGCCCGACCCATAGCGGCAGGCGTACCGCAGGGAGGTTGTGTCTCGCCACTGTGTTACTCATGTTACACGGATGACATCCCTACGACGCAGGAATCCACACTCGCGCTGTATGCAGACGACGCCGCGTACGTATGTACCTCGCTTAACGCGCGGCACGCGGCCGTCAAAATGCAGCGCGTGCTTGAACTTCTTCCCGAATGGCTGTCGAAATGGCGGCTATCGGTGAACGTGGGTAAGACACAGGCCCTACTAGTCGGGTGCGCCCACCTCCCCCCACCCCTCACACTGCAGGGGGTCAATATCGAGTGGACCCCCCGGGCGAAATACCTGGGGGTGACCATAGATAGGAGACTCAACATGGGAGGCCATGTTAAACAAGTCGTCGCTAAGGCAAGAGTTGTGCGCGCAATGCTCAAACCGGTGCTCTCGTCCCGACTCCCGTTACGTACGAAACTGGGCGTATATAAAACCTATATACGCCCAGTAATTACATATGCCGCTCCATCGTGGTACGTTCTCACTAGCGAGACTAACAAGAAACGTATCCGTGCGCAGCAAAGTCAGACGCTGCGCTGGATAGCGGATGCGCCTCGCTACGTGAGAAATGACGTCATCGCTCGAGATCTAGGGATTGAGAGCCTGGATAGCTTTTGCGCCCGACTCACAACAAATATGTTCGCGCGTGCTGACGCCTCTGCCCACCCGCACATCAAACAGATAGCGCCATGGCACGCACGCCCGCCGGACACTAGACGCCTACCACGTGACTTGTGTAACTCATAGGCCCCGCCCATGCTCCCCCCAACCCCTCCCCCGCAGCCTCATATACTCAATTGACGCTTGAGCGAGCCGCACATTCACTACACGCGCCTCGTTCATACAAAAACACTCCACTATTTACATACATGCGGTGTATATAGTGTACTAAGTTAACATAGCTACTATGTGCATCGTACCCACACATTCATGACTCCACAATCGTAAAAACACACATAACAAGTATAAGCCGCGCGCGGTGCGTGCTTCGTTATATACATGAACGGTGTTACACATACAATACCGTTCAAACACACATATCGGTTCCTTAGCCTGGGACGTAACTGGCTAGATTCGGAAGCTTGTCAGGCGGGGCTATACATCCACAGTCGGGCGCGCCTATATAGTCATCATCTAGTCGCTGACTATTACTTGCGCGGCCTCTAGGGGTTCGCCTCTAGTCTCACCGTGTAGGAATGTGTCGCCTAGGTGATGTGAAAAACCGACGCTGTGAGACAGCGTCGCGGCGCTCCCGCTGTACATAATGCATCTACACCCATGGCAGGTTAGTGTATACACGCCTGCCATATACCAATGTGCCAAGATGGCCACACCCAAATGATTCGTGCTCGTTGTAACGGGCACGCAATGAAACCGCGGTATAAAGGCCATGCCTAAAAACCGCCTCGTAGCGCCCTTTGTAGGGACGCAGCGATTATTACTCGGCCCTTCCTTCTTTGAATTTGTTAAGATACAGAGGCCATAAGTTTGTAATTAATCCACCACTATGGAAGAAGTTTTGTTTTTTTTTTGTATTCTATATATTTTTAATTTTAATTCAAATTATGTAGCAACAAGCCTTTATTTCTGATAGGTATAAAACAGAATCAAAACCGACATTATTACTCCATTTAATATTTATTACATAATGAATGCAATAATTAAATGTCAATTTAGCAATCACATTTTTGTACATACGTAGCTTTAATAAGTTACTTATATCCCGAATGACTTTGGATTACCTTACAAAATACACAATTCATATACAATAAAATGTTATTGCATATGAATTTTGCAAGTTGTGTTTTCGCATTTATATTAAATGTAATATAAATGCGAAATTTTAATCTTTTGAGGAATGGAACTGGTATGTGTTCTCTAAGATGCTAGTTACGATACGGACAGTGACTCCGAAACCAAATTTAGTGTATAGTATTGTAAATATAAACGACCAGGGACGGTTCCAAATGTTCCGTAGGTAGTAAGTTTGTATCTTCGATCGCTCAAAACGCTTTTATAAGTAGAAAAAAGAAAAGTATAGTCGTTTCTAAGTCGGTATATTAGTACGCACGAAAATATTCATCGTCACTAGTTTTTAGTTAAAACTTGCAATAACCAGCAAAAAGGGGTAAAATACGCAAATGCATATGCAACTATGCAGCTTATAATTAAGTCTCTAAATAAAACTTAGCAAGGGTGCTGGTTGCAACCTGCTTTTGTTGATTTAAGTGTATTCTACAAATGAATTTAGACTTACAATGTTTAAATCTAAAATAGATGACGCGGTTCTACGTATTGAGATGTAAAACTCTACAATAAAACTTGGTCGAGACAATACAAAAGTTTCATTCCGTCGGTTAGTAATTTTTTTCATAAATTGCGTGTGAAAAATTGGCAGGTTTGGTTTTCATACAGATGAAGGGACTATGTTATCTAGTAAGATGTATGTCTGTAGATACACTCAAATTCATAAAACTGCTATTACAAGTTATTTTATAACTTAGCAAGGGTTACATATTTTTTTTTAATATGTGTTCCCCGATTAATCAAAGATGTCTGGACCGATTTAGAAAATTCTTGGAATACAAAAGACCCAAATAAAAGATAACAGCAATAGACTGGTTAACAGTGAATGAATTTACGAAATCGGATAAGTAGTTCCAGAGATTGTCCATTACCAATAAACATATGTAGTAAGTGTTTTAGGAACAATTGCAATGTGCTCAAAGGTGGTCTTACCGCTGATACAAATTTGCAGAAGACGATCAATGGATGACCTATGTATGTCGCGCAGATATTACAATTTGAAAAAAGGCGTTTGACCGCGGTGTATTGTTCCCTGCTACTATAGTGCTATTATTATGTATATTTAGGTATTTTTTAAAACAAACAGACTCCTCAAAGACTGGTGAATGTTAAATAATTTTAACATCTTGGATACACTATGATTCAAAATGATGTGAATACTATAGGACTGATTGATTAGCTTGAAAGGAAAATGTCTCAATCGGTTGAGGATAACTGCTTTATAATTTAGTTGCAAGATTTGACCCAAACAAATATACTCGTAAAAAAACATTGTACGAGTATGTTAAATGCAAGCTAGTAAAAAGGTTAACGTTTTCATTGTTAATGCATTACGAGAATTAGAAGCATATAAACAGATACGCTTAGTTTGCGGCGGCTTGCTTTGTTTGTTTTGTTTGCGGCTTTGTTAAGAGCTTAAAGTATTTTTTCTCGGAACTGATAAACTGAATTCTTTGTAGAAAGCGTAAAAATCAATAATTTAAAGAAAACTTTAAAATCGTTATCACTCTGACCCTCGTGAACTCTTTTCTCTGTTCAGGTAAGGTGTCGCTGATAATAAAATAAAACTAGCTTGGACCAAGTTTCTAATACCTGTGGATCGGCTTTATAATCGTTTTTGTAAAAGTTTTAAAAAAAAGCCAGCCTATTTATGTAATTTTGCGTCAAGCCGCTTCCTATATAATGAAAATGAACGACCTAAATTAGTATCCTTTTTGAAAATTGAAAAGTGGCTCTCTGACCAAAGGGAAACTCTTCAAATATGTAATACCTATACAAACGCCGTAGCTCTATTTGTTACGCCGTAGCACTGAGGGCTTATTCTGAGTTGTCACTCGTTCGCGATCACTAACGTAAACGTAAATTTTCTATTGAAACCGGACAAGCGACGTCTGGTGACAGTAAAGAGCAACTTCTTTTTTGTAAACGAGTTGACAGATTGAAGATAGCATTTACGATTACGCGATAAAGTACGATAAAAAACTCGCACTACGCCCTCTGAGCGCTACGCCGTAGCACAGAGTTAGCTACGCTGTAGATCGCTGTGAAGCTGGTTTTTATAATCTATGACGTTACAAATATTGATTTAATCTTAAGCCTTCTTACCAACCACAAACTGAGTCCAAAACGAGCTTGTAATTACAGATTACTCATTTTTTAATCGATCTGGATCGAGATGGGGTTGCTAATGATTTTGTTTATGACTAGAATATGTAAATTGCCTATGTATCCTCCTAATGAGGTACTGTAACGACTGGGACTAATTGATTCATGACCCATTCAGCTGATAATTAGTTTGAAACTGTTAAAAGAATAAAGCTTTATTTATAAGTTTTTAGTTTTTTTTTTCAAAAATTGTCAGGACAAGCATTTGTTTAAGTTCGAATTTTAAAGATTGTTATTTTTTAAAAGATAGGGTAGGGTATTATAGACCTTTTTTTTGTAAATTAAATGTCAATGTCAGTTGATAAAATATTTTTAACCATATCTCAATCAAAATTATATTTTAGGTAACTGACGAGCTATTACAATATAGCCTTGCTATTTAGGATAACCTACATGAAAAAAACTGTGAACTATCAAATACAGCGGTGACTTGAGAATCCGATTCAACTAATTTGTCATCAATATCAAGTAACTACTTCGGGTGCAAGAAATTCCCATTTCACTATTAATAATTTTCCATGTCATTCTAATTACAAGATACTACTGCTATTATTTTTAACTAAAGTAGTGTGACTTGGCCGTGTAAGTTACTATTTTTTAATGATTGCAAATAATTTCTAACCACAAATTAAATACAGTCCGTTAAGTACCACTACTGTATAGTGCCTTGTTAGGCCATACATTAGTTTTAGATGAATTGATGAAAGGAATAAAAGAATTTAAGTATTCAAACACTGATGTATTGTCTGAACGGTTTTAAGGATAAAATGAGTTTAATGAACTGATGTGTGAAGAATGAAGTGATTGACGCGGCCTTTCTTGGCTGTTACGAGGACGCCTGTTTTGATTTCCCAAATTGAACTAACTAATTAGTATGAGTTGAAATGAATGTGTGGCGTAAACTGCTGAATTGCAAAATGTGCGGTTGCACCACACAACTACCTACTTATTTCATTGTGATACTAATGTTTTAAACTACGGTGCTCCACTGGGTCAATTTTCATAATTATAATTACTAGAGATTGATTCCTCATACTTGTATTTGTTTTATTTAATTTGATTCACGAAGGGAACAGTAAATGCAAAGTGAGTCTTCAAGTTCTTTTCAAATATGTGAAATAAACTGTATAGACTGATATTTAAAGTTTCATCCAAATTTAGATTTAAAAATTTGAAATGATATTACTGATATTTATGCCTTGAGCGAGTTTGATTCTTGTTCAGTTGTGCCCAAAAAGTCTTACATAAGATTCACTCATTGTCATTTGTTTTCGGGATAAGAGCTAAAATATTTTTATTTTGTTATTATTTTTTGTACTTAATTTGTGCGTACGGTTATACAAATTAGGTGTTCATGCGCAAGAGAGCCATTATTGAGATTTATACTAACAACGCTTTGCATATCACCTTATTAGTCATAACTTTTATTTGCCATAAAATAAATTTCCATTATAACATGTAGGAGATGGGCTTCTGGTGTCAGGTCCCTCAGGTGCTCGTAGTCCAGCAACGTGTCGGGAATTGACTGCTGGTGCAGCCGGAGATCCTTCATGGTCCTCGCTCTGACCTCGTAGCTCTCGTCACTCTTCAGTCCCTTCACGTTGATGTTTACGGTTTGGCTGCCCATATCTCGCAGCGACATGTTGACCCCGCTCAGGTGGAGCGGCCGTGATGGCCCTTCTGCCCCGATGCTCGCCGCCAGTTCTTCGTCCACTAGCGTGATCGTGGCCCCTTCGTCAAGGAGCGCGTAGGTCTTGACCTCCCCCCGTGGTCCGGACACGATGACAGGGCACATCTTGAGTAAGACAGCCCGTGGCCCAGTAGCGGGTCGGGTAGCCACGGACAGGACCGCTTCCTCCTTTGGTAGTTCAGCCTTCCCCGCGTCTTCGGTCTGCGCTTCGCGTACCGCTTGATGGAGCGTCGCATGATGCGGGCGGCGACATTGATCCACGCCGTACAGCTGCGCCTTGCAGCTTATGCGCCTGTGTTGCTTCTGGGCGCATTTGAAGCAAATCCTATTGGATTTCAGGAAGCTCCATCGCTGCTCTACCGTAAGCGCCTTGTACCGCGGACACCGCGTCAACACGTGGGCTTGCTCGCACTTGGGGCACTTGTCCTTTTCTTGTTCCCTTCCTTCGGTTGTAGTGAACACGCTCGCCTTCTTCTTGAGTGTCACGATGGGTCGAGTTTCCTTTCTCGGTGCGGCGGCGCTTGTAGACGGAGCGTACGTATATCGTAACGCTCGGTCCGCCTCTCGCATTAGAAACCGTGACATAACGACGATTTCCGGATCCGCTGTCCCTTCTTGATCGTAGGCGTAGTCACACCAGCGGGATCGGAGATGCGGGCTGAGCTTGTCCAGTACTTCCCGGGTCATAAAAGGGTTGAACAAGTAACCTCTTCGGTCGATTGTTTGCAGCACGCAAATGATGTTTTGTAGCTTGACAGCGAAACTGTTGAGTTCTGTGGCCGATGTACCAGGTTTCGGAAGCTTCTTGAGGTCATCCAGTGCCCGGTCGATGATGACTTCCGGTCGTCCGAAGCACTGCTCAAGGGTCTTCATAATGACGCCTGGATCAGTGGCCGTATGTAGAAGGGCGGCCACGGCGTCTCTTGCTTCTCCTTTGAAGCAGCTTCTTAGCCTTTGTACGTTCTCGGCTGCTGTAACCTGGTACATGTCTGTCGAATCTCGTACAGCCGCCTTGAATGGCAGCCAGTCGTTGGCCGCTCCGGAGAATGTAGGTAGCTCCGTGTGCCTAGGCCTAGGTCGGGCCATCTTCTCTAGCGTTGCTGCCAAGTGCTCGATGCTGTCCTTCGCTCTTGTGGGGGTCGGCGATCTCGTTCTAGACGCGAAGCGTAGCCGTTTGGATTCTCTTGGTCCCTCCTCCCCCCGTGAGTTGAGGGGATTCGTCCTCAGCCATTCATCCACCATTCGATGAGGCTCTTTGTGTGGACGAGAGGGCTCTTGTTCATCTTGTACGCTTTCTTCATCGTTGATCGCTGACACCTCCACTGCTAGTCTCTTCTTGACTAGCTCTTCTTCCAGTGACAGTTGCTGGGTCCGGATGGCTGCTAGCTTCTCTGCAGCCTCCAGTTTCGCCATCCGTAGCCTTGTTGTGACGCTTGTCGTTGACCGTTGTGACCTCATTGTCCTGGTCGGTGACGTCATTCGCTGTCGGATCGCGGTGTTTGTCGTCTGTGCACTGGAAGGCCCCGCTGCGCTGTTGTGTGCTGTTCTCGAGACTGGTGATGCTGGTGGGTCCGGTGAGAGTCTTCTTCTTCGCTCCCGTTTGATCAGCTCCGCTTCCTGGCGGCGCGTCTCCTGTTCTTGGACGCGTCGCGCTTCCTGTTCTTGGATGCGTAGCTGTTCTTCCATCTCGGTTGCGTCTCCCTGGCTCCTTGTGAACACCATCTTGAGTCGTTCAGCACGTTCGGTTTAGCACGACGGGTTGGTACCTCTTCGGGTCGGTACTATGGGTGGAACCGGTCGGCTCGGTTCGGTGAGCCGGTCGGGTTCGGTTGGGATTAAGCTGGTCAGGTTCAAGACCGGTTAGGTTCGAAACCGGTCCTGTTCCGTACAGCTTTGTTCTTACCGCAGATCTTCTTACTTTGTCTGCAGCTCGGTGACAGCCGGGTTCCTTTCTTCGCTCTTGCCGCAGATCTTCGTACTTGGTCTGCAGCTCGGTGGTTCTGGTTGCAGCGGGTTCTTCGTTCTTGTATCCGCTGCTTGATGGACCAGACTGTATTGGGCCTGGTTGCCACGGGTTCTTCGTTCTTGAATCCGTAGCTCGCTGGACCAGGCTGAAGTGGACTGGTTGCCGCAGATTCTTCTTGTATCCGTTGCTCGTAGAACCAGACTGAAGTGGACTGGCTGCCGCAGGTTCTTGGATCTTGTATCCGGCTTTCGAAGGACCAGACTGAAGTGGACTGTATTGGTTGTTCGGTTGGAGACTCGTTGAGGAAATGAAAATACTATCGTGATTCGTATCTTCAATTTATTCCTTACTTGTTACTCCTTGTAGAGTGGAAGACCGACTGTGTCTCTGCCTACAAGCGGGCCGGCTTTTATACAAAAACCGCTCGGCGAGAACAATGGCGCCCCTACTTTTCAACTGTATTCAAGCATGGCACCACAGAAATGCCGATTTTATAAAACTTATCTTACTTAAACATACACAAGTTATACATTTCCTTAATCTACATACTTAATTCTACATAGGAAAAAATATAAAAGGTGTACAAAGGTCAACACAAAAATCTTAATCTAGATTCCTCCTTACTCCAAGTATTAAACCATGACAATATACATAATCTTATCTAATTAGCTACCTTTTCTCTAAATCTTATGTATATTTCAAGTTTTATTATACTCCTACTCTAAAATTCACATGGCACATACATGTGTCATTTTACACACGTGGTCAAACACGTAGACATAACGTGTTCATTTATTTTTGTAACAAAGAAGAAAACTGCGAGACAATCCTAACTATCTTCCTTTTCTCTAGTTTTTAAATCATTACAAGTGTAGATAGCTTTACTCACATGGCACCTACGTCAATCCTACTTTAAATATTCACGTGTTAATTTCTAAGTTACAAGAAAGCTAAGAGACAATGCTTACGGTACATTGTGTCCGGCCCTATCAGGTAGCTACATTACAAGGGACGGAGTTCGTCTTATTTTCTCATGCCGTTTCGCGCCATGTGGCCATCCTTCCATACAAATTTTATTTACGGTCGGTAATAGTCGGGCCCGAAACATTAAGCATTGATTTTAAATTACATTTTATAACATTGAAAAAGGCCGCCATTCATAGACTCGCTAAGAACCCAAAAATGTGCAGTTATAAAAACAGGCAATTAAGGAATTTAGCGTGGGAAGTGTCCATTTCTAAAATTACCACGTGAAAGCTCGCCGACGTTAACAGTTAGGAAAAGATTTAATGAAGGTTATGCCCCAAATATACCTAGCATCTACCTATCACATTCTATTAGACAAAATAGAATGAGTAAGAGATTAACTAGTCTGACAGTGAGTACAGAATAAGCTCATGGCCACAACTTCATACAGTCTGTACCCGTTGAAGTCTTAATAGGTCCTTCCGTATTAAGGTCTACCTTTTGCACATGATATCTTTCTTTACCTACTTTCTTGACAACTTTGTATGGCCCTAAAAATTTTGGTTTTAGTTTCATTACATTTCCAAATTGTGTTCTGCGAATGGCAACTATGTCTCCTTCATTATATTCTTGTTCTTCTTTCCTTCTTTTATTAAATGTCCTGATATTTTCCTCTTGTACTTTTAGAATGTGTGCTTTAGCTTCCTGTCTTAAATTATGTCGTCCTTCAATAAAATCTTGCCTGCATTCTTCTTCTATTAATTCCAAAATTGGCATATCTTCTTTCTGCTTCATTTTTGTTCCAATAAACAAATAAAAAGGTGAGGTATTTATTGATCTTTGATAGGTACTATTGATAGCCCTTTGAACATGACTTACATACTTATACCAATGAGTTGGTTCCTGTACACACATCTTAGTTAACACAGAGATAATATGAGATCAAACGAACTTCTTGAAGTGAAGTTCGATCATTATTATAAGAGTCACTTCATTCGAAGATACATTTACACAGGTAGTGCCTTTAGCCTACACGAGGTATTCGCGCACGTTGAGAGAATCGATTTTTCAATCGATTTCATTTTTTTTTTTTTTTCATCTACCCCGACTCGCCACAATCCAGTGTCGGTCGGGTTGTCACCTCATTCTTGTTCAGAGATATTTTAGTTTTCTACTTTTTAGTCTGGGATTTTGGGTGGGTGGGAACCATGTATCTTCGAATGAAGTGACTCTTATAATAATGATCGAACTTCACTTCAAGAAGTTCGTTTGATCTCATATTATAATTCGTCACTTCATTCTTCAGATACATTTACACAGGTAGATGTTTAGAGATATTTTTATCAATGTTCTTAAGTGGTAATAAAACATTTATGATCATCAGTAGAAAACTTTTATTTCCTAAGAAAATATATATTTTGTTTATAAACAATCCTCTTTCTTATTATTAATAATTATTATTAATCACATAAGCACGGAAGTAAAGGTTGCCCTAACAGGGAATCTACAATTTAGATAATTAGGTACATAAAATCATACAATAAATTCGTTCATTAAAACAATTGTGTAACAAGAGATATTCTTATTATTACTCGTTATTAGTACTTGTGATCGCACAGACAGACCGAGCAAATATTCCTTCGTCCACTACTGGACGGTTATAGAATCTGGCAAACGTCAGGGAGGAGGTAGACCATCCAGCTGTTTTCCTTATGGTGTCAAGGCAGACTCCGGCAGAGGCCGCCGCTGAGGTGGAGGCGTGACGCGTGCTGTGTGCACTGAATACTGTTACGTCAACGCCGCACTCTGCAAGAGTCTGCTTTATCCACCTGCTTATAGTTCCTGACGATGCCTTTTTATGGGGTTTTTTGTGAGTAACAAGAAGATTTTTTGTGCCTTCAGGTCGCAAACCCGATGTTGCTGCTAGGTAATCATCAAGAGTACTGGCTGGACAAATGCTTGGATTTTCCGTGAAATATGGTAGGAATAATACTGGCTGTTCACGGTTAGGTGCTGACGTCTTTATAGTGTCTGATATTATTATCTTTATGCCTGAAGGGGATCTACTAATGTTACATAACTTGATCAAAGAGAACGTTTGTACGCGATGTGATGTGCACAAAGCCAATAAAATTGATAACTTTTTTGTAAGTTTGACCAAACCCAGATTACTGTTAGGATACCATTCGCATACGCAATCTAATACAGTTTTTGGGTCCCAGGTGGTGGTATATTTGGGATGGGACGGCTTTTGTCTATAAATACCTTTAAGTAAGCGTTTAATCCTTTCGTCTGATCCTATATTATTCCCGAGGAGTAATGATAAGGCAGAACGATGACTATTGATAGTTCCGTACGATGCTCCTTTATTGAACATATCTACTAAGAAAGCTATTACTGCGGATAACGGAGCTTCAAAGGTATTTATAACCTTTTCTACACAAAACTGCCACCACAACCTGTACGTTGTAGAATATTGTTTCATCGTATTTTCCGAAATGGATGCTAACATTAGGTCTAGTGCTACGTTTGGGGTATTTAGCTTTGTAAATGCAGTCCTGAGAGCGTCGCGGCCCCCAGGGTAAGGCTGGTGTGAAGCCGGTGACGTAACCTGAAACGTGAACGCAGAAGGTCCCGATTAGGTTCGAAGAAGACAATATCAGAGATAAGCATTCTTTTCAGCAGTGGGAACCAAGCTTGGCCAGGCCAATAGGGGAAGACTAGAATGCCAGTGGCCTTGTCTTCGATCATTTTTCGCAGGCATTTTAGTATGAGAGCGAACGGGGGAAATGCGTAGAAGAATGAATGATTCCAAGTAACTGTAAACGCATCAACTGTCAATGCGTCGGGGTCCGGTTTCCATGAGATGTATTGAATGCATTTGGCATTGATGCGAGAAGCGAAAAGATCAACTTGGGGTTTTCCCAGAGTTTGAACTATAGTTTGGAATGCCCAATCAGAAAGTTCCCATTCCGTATCTGCATTATTTTTCCGCGATTCTTCGTCGGCTTCGATATTATCGCGTGTGTTAATATAAGATGCGTGTATAAAGATATTGCGCTCTTCGCACCATTGCCAAATGATTTTTGTTAAGTCGTTTAAATGTGGGAAACGGATTCCGCCCATGCGATTTATATAACATAAGGCAGTTGTATTGTCGACTCTTAGTAAAATAGAGCAATTATGATGCTGAAAAGCGAAGCTCTTTAGTCCTAGGAAAACGGCCAGTAATTCAAGGTAGTTAATGTGGAAAGATAATTCCTCATCTTTCCATCCCCCATTAGCGCGTTTCCCATTACAAGCGGCGCCCCAACCAGTTCTAGACGCGTCAGTATATATCTCCAAGGCAAACTTTTTGTCTTGTCTTAGTATATTGTAATTTGACATTATGTTTTCTTCCCACCATTTTATGTCGGGTAGGATAACATTTGATGGCTTGATCTTTGCTTCAAAGTTGTCATCATGCTTTTGAAGGGCTAAATATTTTTGACGTTCAAGGGTTTTGGTGTATAACCAACCATATCGAACTGCTGGGCAAGCTGCCGTTAACACGCCGATTAATTGTGACAATTCCTTAATGGAGCATCTCGGCAGTTTAGAAAATTTCTTAAGAAACTTCATGATACCTTGTCGTTTTTCCTCAGGCAAGCTAAGTGTCATATTGACAGTATTAAATACGAAACCTAAGAACCGACAAATCTGCCTGGGTTCTAGGTTACTCTTTTCATAATTAATAACAAACCCTAAATATTTAAGCAACGCTAGGGTTTTGTTGACATTGTTGGCGCATTCTTCATAAGAATCACCGATGCACAAAATGTCGTCGAGATATATCACTGACCTATAACCTTCTTGACGAAGATAGTTAATGACTTCTTTCATTAATTTTGTGAATACCCAGGGGGCAACCGATAACCCATAAGGCATGACTGTAAATTCAAAGTATTTTTTATTATATTCAAAACGCAGGTACTTATGATGCTCTTTTGCAATAGGAACTAAGAGGTAAGCTTCCTTTAGGTCAATATTTGCCATAAAACCAGACTGAGGTACGAGTCTAGCTGCCGTTCTATAATCCTCCATTTTAAAATGAGAGGTTGAAATAAATCTATTTAAAGTCTTGAGATTTAGAATAAATCTTTTTGTCCCGTTGGCTTTAGGGGCTAGGAAAACGCTAGAGACAAAATCGTTGTTTGACCTATGACAAGGGGAAATAGCACCGAGGTCCAACAAATTTTCAATACACTGTAACATATCTGGTTGCTCACCAGTGGAGACGGAGTTACGTGGCGTTAAGACCTGTCTAACTTTCTTACAAAACGGTATTGGATAACCTTTTGAAATCCAGTTCAGTATTTGAGCATTATTAGTAATTTTAAGCCAGCAATTATAAAAGTGTTGGATTCGCCCAGCATGTACCTTTATTGTTGAGTTGTTGTGGCACGCTGCTTGTTCTGCGGTGGTGGCCTCTGTGGAGCGGAGTTGCTTGTTGGAGCTCGTCCCCCTCTCGGAGCAGTATTCCTTTGTCCGCCCCTCCCCCCCCTGTTCGACAGGAAGCGAGAAGGGCCCCTCCAGTTTCCCTGGGGGCGTGAGCGACTTGTCGACGACTGGTATGATGTAGCTGGTTGCTTAGGATTCGGAGCGGTTTTCTTTATTTGTAATCCGTGTTTTTCGATTACCTTTGTTGCTTTAATTTTTTCGGAAAGCTTGTTACCGAAAAGCGTATCATCTCGTTCAACATCTTGCATGATGTTTAAGAAAGACTTGTCTAATCCTGGAGTGACCATCTTCTTTCTAGCTTCAGTTTCTACAAAGTGCAGATCACAAAGTAGTCTACAGCTATCGCTGAGAAATTTTATGGCTTGAAGTCTGTCCTTGCCATCGTCCAGCAGGAGTTCCAGGCCCTTATTAAGGGCGGTTATTCCCTGGCCCAATTGCTGTTGTACCGCTTCGACTTTTTTATCTCGAGTACGAGTACCCTCAGCAACAGCGGCAGAAATCTCGGGATTAAGTTTTGGTGCTTGTAATAATGTGCAGTTTTCTGGCACGGGATACTCTTTGACAAGTTTCTCTTTTAATTCTTTGTTCATTCCCTTACGAAGAATGGGTAACCACAGTAGTGGTAACTTCTCATGAATTTTTGGGCCAAGCTTGGGCGCCTCTTCCGATACCTCACCCAATGCGGTGAGAATTTCGGGGTCCAATTCTGGAACTAGGATCGGTTCTTGATCACTATCATTTCTGCACTCCTCATTTTTATCGACAGAGATGGGATCGGCATTCTGAGGCTCCGGGTCGGAGTTGTGCAGGTTTTCATTGTCTAAAAAGAAACAATAACGAATGTTATTGGGGGTAGTTATGAAAACCACGAATTTAAAAGAAAAATTTATCATTCGGTGAGTACATTTTTATTATTGGTCAAACCGCACTTTTATGGTAGATAAGATGATAATTTTGCCTTCGTGAGGATACTCGATCCACCTCCAGGCGATATTAATTGTCTCGAAGAAATTTACGAAACACGATCGTAATTTCAAACTACCTTCGTGTTAACACACGGTTAACCTCCAGGCGATATTTTGCCTTCGTGAGGATACTCGATCCACCTCCAGGCGATATAAATTGTCTCGATTAAATTACGAAACACGATCGTAATTTCAAACTACCTTCGTGATAACACACGGTTAACCTCCAGGCAATAAAATTCCCTTCGTGATGACCCACGGTCAACCTCCAGGTTTAAGAGTTAGGCACAAGCATTGATTTCACAGTAAAAAGTAAACTTACTAACCTGAATTATGATCAGAATCTTCTGACGATGAATAAATAATTCGATTATATTTCCGCTGCTCTTGTTCCATTTTTTGTATCTTGCGTTTGTAACGCCTGATAATTTCTTCGTTTTTCCTTTTCGGCATAGTGACGTGATGCACAAGGTAATTTTTACTTGTAGTTATAACTTTATTAGGCACGTGCGAACGCTGCCTCGCGCAAGAAAGGAATGAGGTGACAACCCGACCGACACTGGATTGTGGCGAGTCGGGGTAGATGAAAAAAAAAAAAAAATGAAATCGATTGAAAAATCGATTCTCTCAACGTGCGCGAATACCTCGTGTAGGCTAAAGGCACTACCTGTGTAAATGTATCTGAAGAATGAAGTGACGAATTATAATTACCCTATGAATACGCTCAACTTGTCCGTTGTCTGTCTGTCTTATCAGGTGATGGTTTGACAGTTCCATTTTCAATTACATGACCTAAATATTCTACTTTTTTTTGTAATAGCTGACACTTTTTCCAATTAATTTCTAACCCATATTTAGAAGAAACTTTTAAAACTGGACTGAGATGATTTAGAGCCTCTTTTTCATCTTTAGCAGGTACTACAATATCATCGATAAAAATTAAAACTATTCCCCGACCAACTAAATCTCTAAAAATGATGTTAATGAACCTACTGAAGTAGTTTGGACATATAGACAGACCAAAAGGTGCCCGCAAAAACTCGTATTGCCCTTCTGGACTACTAGTCACAAATGAAGTGTACTTCACTGAGTCTTCACCTACTGGCAAATGAAAAAAAAAAATTTTTCAAATCTAGAGTACTAAAAAATTTTGATTTACTCAACTTATCAATATGGTCATCTATGACTGGCAAGGGAAACTCATCTTTAACCATCTTTTGATTTACTTTTCTGTAATCCACACATACTCTAAAGCTACCATCTTTCTTCTTGACCAATACTAATGGACTTGCATACTCCGAATAGCTAGGTCTTATTATTCCCTTCTCCAACCACTCTTCAAACTGTTGCTTAACTACTTCTTCTTCTTTGATAGCTAATCTTCTTGGACGCTGAGCAACTGGGATATCATCTTTCATAATTATCTTTAATTTGATAGGTGCCTGCTTGACCTTTGATGGCTTATAGTAGTCAATGAGCTCTTGAACCCCAGGGATCTGAGAAATGTGCTCCTCAGATTCGCTAGTTATACTTAACAAACACAGACTGTAATCATCCTGTGGCATAAGCTTGACTGCACCTTTGTCTAATAAGATTGTCGCATATACTAAGAAAGATTGACCTAATATGACTTGATAGGGAATAACACCTGATGGAACAACATAAAAACAGGTTTCAAAACTTTTATTGTCAACTTCTAATAATGTTTTGAACTTACCCAAAGTGCACACCTTCGCTGATCCTAGTCCTGTTAGTATAACTTTATCTTTGACGTATGCGACGTCACTTAACCCGAAAAATAACTCAGACGTTACTAAATTATAGTCGCAGCCCGTATCTATTAACGTATAAACCGTAACACCACACATTTTAACACTTTTGTTGTTGTTTACGTTCAAAACGTCAAACTGATTTTGATAACTACGGCTTCTTTGACAACTGCCAACAGTAACGCCAACATCACAAATGTCTCTGGTCGATCCATTCGGTCCGTCGTCGTTCAACTCGTTCAATCGTTCGGTGTTGTCACTACTACCAACATTATTGGTCACACACATTGAATTTCCAGTTCCGCTCGCTTTCTTTGTGTATGATTTTGATGCTTCACTAGGAGCAACATGGCCGCTGCAATCTTTGCTTAGGTGACCGAACTTATTGCACCGAAAACATTTCACACCATTCGGACACTGACTGGCCAGATGATCCTTTTCACCACACTTAAAACACACACGACCGGACGGTGATGACCGCTTTTCGCCTGATGTTTTCTGCATACTGTCACCGCTTTGTTTACTCGCACTGGCCGCACTATTTTTGCTTTCGTTGCTTCTTTTCATCTTTGATTTCATTGGCTCATAAATTGAGAATTTTTCTTTCAGCACGCTGTACGATGTGATTCCGTATAATATCGCTTTATTGCTTTCGTAATCACATATGCCGTCTACGATGTATTGTATAGCGATGTAATCAGGAAATTTGGCCCTTTTACCTAACTCCTTCATAATAAGCATGTACTGATACACAGTTTCGTCTTTCCTTATTTTACGGCTTGCCATAAATTCATGCATTTCTTTGGAATTTAAAGCGTCTGGAAATTCCTTGAGAACCGCAGTCTTTAACTCATCGTATGTCTTATACGTCTTTTCGGATTTAAGCCACAATTCCGCAGTACCCACGAGCGATCGTCGAGCGATAATAAGCTTCTGCTGGGCGGTCCACCCAAATATCTCAGCATTATCGTCGATGTCGGCAGCCCATTTTGATGAAGAATAGATTTTATCCTCGCCACTGAACTTAATTATGCCGTACGTAGCATCCAGCGACATCATGGCCGACGTGGCCGTACCGATGCCGGTAGATATTCCGGTATCGACACCCCTTATTTCTTTATCCACAGGCATCTTGTTGTGGAGATCTTCGTTTGTAGTGAATAGTAGCAGCCGCCTCGCCGCTTATTACCCAGCTACTTTCTCGTTCGTTTTTCTTCTTTTTTCGTACCGAGTATCGCGTGCGTGGCACACGCCAGCGATCCGCTGCAATTATGTGTTTCCAGTCAATCCCGGACCAGCCCTCAATTGTAGACGATGGGCTTGGTGAGAGAAACACTTTGTTTTAGGTTTTCTTCGTTTATTTTTGGCTCGTTAAACACTTTTTTACATTTTTTACTTCTTAACGTCTTCATTAGCTTTCAATCGTCCGCCATTCCTTCTCTTTCTCGCTCTCTCACTCCCACCTCTCATTCATCCATCTTACGTTCCATTCTACTACTGAATTTTAATGTTTCATTTCACGGTAAACTTTAATTCTTATAATTTAAAAGAAAATAAGCCCACGTGTTTTAATCATTAGTTTCTATTAGTAACACATTAAATAACCGACACTTGACATAAGCAACATTTAATATAATTTAGCAACGTTTATTGTTTTAAGGCCAATCTACGAAATTTAATTCTTGTTGAGTATTTTCACCGGAATTATGTTTATTTTGCTAGTAGTTATATTATCTGAAAAGTCTGAGAGTAAAAAACAATATTTACTCAATAAATCTTTATGAGAATTAAGCAAAACACTGATTTTTAGGCCCTTTAACAGCCCATTTTGTTTGACCTTCATGGGATGTTATGGACTTTCAGGCAACGTTACTGCTACTATATAATGAACCATAATGAACATAATTCCGGTTAAAGTACTTAACTAGAATATTTCATCAGATTTGCCTATAATTGCAGTTATTTTCCTGGACTATGGACAAATTTGTCAGACTGTTGAGAGCAGACAAACTCGACTGATAAAAACAAGTGTGAGTCAGACTCGCCAACATAATTTTTCATAAATTAATTACTTTCCCAGCACAATGAAACTTTTAAGTAATGAATTTATATTGTGTAACAAAGCGGTATGAAAACGAGCATTCTTATTATAAGCCTGAAATAAACTGTTTTCACAACAAGTTTTTTTTGTAAAAGGTGCTAGGCCCTCAGTACTCCTGTAGGTAAGTACACATCCCAATGGTTAGTACGTAACCGTTTTTAGACAAATCCAGTAAAAAAACAGGTAACATAGGAAACATATGCGGCCCTGAAAAGGGCCTTTTTAGAAGTAGTGATACCTCAACATATTATTTTTAATCGCCGTCCAAATACATTTCGCAACGCGATTTTTTTAATGTCGTCTAAAACTGCCGTCTTCAGTTTAACAGGACTGGGTCGGAGATCCTCGGCCTGTCGCTCACTAGAGAAGGTGGTAGCGAAGCCTGAGGAGGGCGGGGCGAGGCGGCGGTAGTGCGAGACGCACCGCTTCTTGTGCGGGGGCTCGTCAGGCCGCACCGTCACGCTGTCAGCCGCGGCAGTGCTCCTGCTGGGAGCCCCAACAGATTTGATCACGCGGATGCGTTTTCTCTGCCCCGCGGCGACAGTACTCGCTATAAGGTCCCTGGTCACCGCGTATGAGTCGTCATTCGCATGGACGCGAATTCTGCGTGGTAGCGGCCTGCATGACTCCAAACGTCGAGCACCGCCACTAGTAACGCAAACGAAAGAACCCTGCGTTCCCTCCATTTCTGCATTACTCCTTATGCTGAAGTGAAATATGGCTTCACCTGAAAGACCACGGTCATTGCCTCTGGCTATTGCTGGAATGGAGATTTTCCCTTCATTTCCGGGTAGAAACTGAACTTTAGGTTTTGCCGATCCGTCCTTTTTTTGCTCTTTAAGGAACTCCTCAATAGCTTTCAGCGCTGAATCCGTTAATTTCATAAACACAAGTTCTTTGTTGTCCTCATTATTGGGCTCCGATGATAACTCATACTGAACACCTGCTGGCAAGGTCGCCATTTGCACTTTTTCTCACAGAAATTAAAATACTTATATTGAGGTCCACACACACAATCAACAATCTTTGTAGGATTAGCGTAGTCACATTTGGTTACGCGCGGGAACACAGGGGAAGTCGACCTTACGCACGCGTGGATCTGACCGAACTGATTGCACAAACACGAAAAAGGGACTGGCGCGGGCACAGCTTTGAGTTTCGCTTATCGCTTGTCGCGTAGCCAATCTGGGTACAGGAGTCTCCTGAGTGGCCGGATTATTTCAGCACCATTATTATTACAAGCCCTTTTTATCCCAATACAAAGGTTTTCCTTCCTTCTTTGATTTTTTCTCTATTTTTTGCTAAGATACAGAGGCCATAAGTTTGTTATTAATCCACCACTATGGAAGAAGCTTTGAATAATTGTATTCTATATATTTTTAATTTTAATTCAAATTATGTAGCAACAAGCCTTTATTTCTGATAGGTATAAAACAGAATCAAAACCGACATTATTACTCCATTTAATATTTATTACATATTGAATGCAATAATTTAATGTCAATTTAGCAATCATATTTTTGTACATACGTAGCTTTAATAAGTTACTTATATCCCGAATGACTTTGGATATCCTTACAAAATACACAATTCATATACAATAACATTTAATATAAATGCGAAATTTTAATCTTTTGAGGAATGGAACTGGTATGTGTTCTCTAAGATGCTAGTTACGATACGGACTGTGACTTCGAAACCAAATTTAGTGTATAGTATTGTAAACATAAACGACCAGGGACGGTTCCAAATATTCGGTAGGTAGTAAGTTTGTCTCTTCGATCGCTCAAAACGCTTTTATAAGTAGAAAAAAAGAAAAGTATAGTCGTTTCTTAGTCGGTATATTAGTACGCACGAACATATTCATCGACACTAGTTTTTAGTTAAAACTTGCAATAACCAGCAAAAAGGGGTAAAATACGCAAAAGCGTATGCAGCTTTTAATTCGGTCTCTAATTACAACTTAGCAAAGGTACTGGTTGCAACCTGCTTTTGTTGATTTAAGTGTATTCTAAACATTATTTTAGACATCTAATGTTTAAATCTAAAATAGATGACGCGGTTCTGCGTATTGAGATGTAAAACTCTACAATAAAACTTGGCCGAGACAATACAAACGTTTCGTTCGTTAGTATTTTTTTTCTTAAATTGTGTGTGAAAAATTGGCAGGTTTGGTTTTCGTACAGATGAAGGGACTATGTAATCTAGTAAGATGTGTGTCTGTGGATACACTCAAATTTATAAAACTGCAACTACAAGTTATTTTATAACTTAGCAAGGGTAACATATTTTTTTTTTTAATATGTGTTCCCCGATTAATAAAAGATGACTGGACCGATTTAGAAAATTCTCGGAATACAAAAGAACTAAATAAAAGATAACAGCAATAGAGTGGTTAACAGAGAATGAATTTACTACTACTTTAATATTACTAATTGAGTATTATTTTAAATGTGCATTCTATAAAATGATCTTTATATCACACCCCTTTAAAGCAGCCATGTTAGCCCTGTTTCATTTTGTCGGAATGGCGAGAGAGTGCGATTTTCCTATACGTCTTATCTCTTCTGGGAACCACTAATGACAGGTATTCAATTTCTGTGTAAGCGTGAGATAGCGCTATGCGATAGAAAGAGACAACGGACCTTCACTTGACTTCTGTCTATTGTAAGGTGTTGAGTTCGGAGAAATGAAAGAAACGCGCGTGAGTATAAGGAGCTGGGTCGGTATGGTAGTTCGTTTTTAGACAAGCCCATTAAAGAAACATATTTAATTATATAGAATCATATGCGACCCTGAAAAGGGCCTTTTTTGGATAGGCGCATCTATATACTATAATAGATCAGCGCGGCAAAAGCTACGCAGAATGATTGATGACGATGAACGCGGTGGTGGGTTCATCAGTAGCCATCGGCGTCGGCTCCGGCTTCGCCTTCGGTTTTTTCTTTTTCTCCTCAAAACACATTTTCTTTAGCGCTTTGGCCAATTTCTTAACTTCACGGCGCTCCTTTTTCTTGTTTTGTCAAAAATTTGGTTGAAAACAGTTCCGATTTTAATTGATTGACAATTTTGAATCAGTAATTCGCTAATTGCAATAACATAAATAACTGGGCATTTGCGTACAAATTAGTTAATGTCAAACATTTACTATTGTCCGTTGTCAATATATCGTTTAACCTCTACAGAAGTAATAAAAAATCATAACCAATTACTCAGTAGAACATTCTTTAATATGCTTCATTTGTTAATGAGTGAATAAATTCGCTAAATTGTACTAAATTGTTTTCAAACATGTACCGTTGCTCGAATTTAGAATGAACATCTAAAGTGAAATTTAAAGCGCTTACCAAAACGATTTATAAATGCATAATAGCTGAAGATCTTAATAAAGACAGATTATTAACTGTTTTAAGAACGTGACTAAAAAAATAAAAAAATAGTTTTCAAATATTTGATTAGAGAAAGAAGTACTATAACATTAGATTATTAAATTTTATATGTACTAGTATCTGTTAGAGCTATATGTTTTATGCTAGATCAAGACAAATAATTCATAATTTATAAATATTGCTATGGTTTTTGCCTTTTTTGCGTCGCCGGTTGCATTTGTTACGACTCAACAAATTACAGTACCGCAATCTTTTTGTTATATTTTTCTTAAATCAGTTATTCTTCTTACCCACACTATGCTTCTTGCCCCTATGTGTTAAAACTATCTCATTTTTTTTTTTTTTTCTTTTTATAAATTTAATTCTGCATCGCAAAGAACAGACGAGGATTTTGAGTTAAGTTTTTTACCGGGCAATGAAGATGACAGCGAGGATAGTTGAAATGTTTTTATTCAGAGTGTTTATTTGTTAAAATTTCATAAAGCTTAGGAAAAAACAACCTGATAGGTTTCGGGAGAGGCCTTCGCTCAGCAGTGGGACAGTGTAGGCTTACATTAAAAAAACAAAGTAGAGCACCCAGATATTGCTGTTCTGTTGCGTCTGTCTCGGATAAATGCTTTTCTAATCTACTAATGTCTTGATTAAAGATTTTTATAGTGTTTTTAAATCCTCGATATCGATAGCAAAGAGAAATTTAAGTAATTATATTTTAAATTATGTTTATGCCCATAGCGGTAATACTCATAGGTGTTATTAATTTAAATACGAAAAAAAGACTGGTATAAACAACGTTATGCCATTAAATGAAATGGCTATTTTTTACCTAGAGTAAATTCATTAAAAAATATTGTTTTTTTTTGCGAAATACAAAAATAAATATTATTTTTTCCTCTCCTTAAAAGTGACGAATTTGAGTTTTCCCTTTTTTACTGGAGGCACTGATATTATAAACATAAACAACCAAGGACTGTTCCATATTTTGTAGTGAAATTTGCATTACCAAGCCGGTGGAAAAAGCTTATATGCAACATGCAAATGCATATAAATCCAGTCTCTAGCAGTTACTAACAGTACATTGTGCAAGAAAATTAAATACTTAAAAAAGCCTAGACTGTGTTTAAAAAAACAAATAGAATATAACAACACGATATCGATACAACAAAACCTACATACTATGTTTATGAAATTTGTAGACCTGTTTCATTAACAAGTACAAATTAGTTACTTAATTATTTTTGAAACAATTATTTTCTGTCACGGAAGTAAATATAAAAATAAAAAATGATCTTGATAATCCTGCATTTAATAGTAATAACATAACGTACCATGTTAAAATAATATTAAGAATAGAAACCGATTAAATATTGTATTAAGTACAATTTGTATCTATAAAAATATCTACAGCTTCGTGTTTTATTTAAATCTGTCCGTATACTGTGTGTGTGTGTGTGACTGCGTTCTGATTGGACCAATCAAAACGCACTTCCACGCCCCCTTGACCCCTTCCTCATACCTCAGCTAGTTGACAGAATGCGGGGTTTGAGGGTTAGTTAGATCCAGCATTAGCCATCTATACTCTGGGCCGTGCGTTTGTTGTGACTAGTATAAAGTTATTCGTCGCGAAGTGTAAAATAAACGTCTGTTAAACTCTTTTATAAAAAGCCAAAATGCCTAAAATTCAAACAAGGCAACATGTGGCGATTGAAACTCGCTGGGACGATCATTGCTTACCTAAAGAAAATCATAGTATTGTTAAAGTTATGCGATATGAAAGCAATAACTTACATCAGGTAAGAATATCTAATTATTACGAATATGCATTTTCAATGACACTTATTTTTTACGAGAAATTTTATTTTAGAATAGTATTGATTTACATTTTACTGCTGTCCCACTTTCTTAGAGTCTAGAAATATAATAAAAACAGTTAATTTATGAGTTTGAAATGTTCAACTTTTCTTTATATTTCTTGTTTCAGGTTATGACTCCAACAGGTAAAAAATACTTGGTGTCTATGCCAACAAAATTTATTAAATATACATGGGTGAAAAGAGGCACTTATGTGTTAGTAGAAGCAATACCTGAAGGAGTGAAAGTGAGAGGTGAAGTTATGAAAGTCATGGACGAACACTCTATAAAATTTTATAAGGATAATAATGTGTGGCCTAAAGAATTTGAGGTCAAAAACGTTATAAATGTGGCCCGTGATGATAAACTGTTAGTGAACATGAACAAGAGTCAACCTGTAATATCTGAAAATGTCCTTCATCTCCTTCGTGCTGTTGACACGAAGAAGAAGTTCTTTTGGAACGAAAACCAGAAGGACTTAAAGTAATGCATTACATGTGGATTAGGCCTACTGGGGATACCACGATAAAAAAAACGCGCCGCTTACTCTACCTCAAGGTGGTGTGGAAATGAGTATATTAGTTTAGTCTATAGAATTTCGTTTGGCCAGCAATGGGGGCACACAAAAAATAATGTAATTTGCATTGGTTAAAAATATCTTGATATACATATTATTCTGGACACTAGGTCTAAATAATACTTTAATTATGTTCGCTTTTTATTTTCATTTGTTCATTACAATGCAATGTAAATAAAGCAATCTATGATGTTTTTCTTTACATCATAACCACCTATAATTTTCTACGTATGTAATTTGTCTTGTTCGTGTAATTTGTCTTGATAAGAGTTCCTACATTTATAATCTAATGTTATGGTAATTCTTTCATAATTTATTTTTAATAATTGAGACATAAAATTTCAATTTTCCAATCATGTTTTTACTTCTGAATCGGAAAGAACAGAAGACGATTCTAAGTTATATTACGTACTGGGCTATGAAGAGGAAGAGGACAACGAGGAAAGAGCACCTAGATTTTACTGGTTTGTTGCGTCTGTCTCGGATATTCTACTAATGTATTGATTAAAGGTATTTTGATAGTTTTTTTAAATCCGTTATTCGATAAAAACTTCATTAACAAGGGAGATATTTCAGAAAAACTTCAAAAATATTTATATATTACCAGTCCCTAAATGTGACGGAGATGCGCATTAAATGAAATGGAAAAAAAATATTATGTTTGTTCGGTTTTCCCATCTAGTATTTCTCAATAGCAGCTTCGATTTGCGCCCATTTGCAATAGGCAATAGGCTAGCCCCCAACTTTATAAGACTTTAACATTACATAAAGTTTATATAAATAAATAAATTATTACAGGACAAGTGTGAGCGCACCTCTGTTTAACTGTTCGGGTAAAATATTATTATCTCAATTAATAATCTATTCAAGACATTTGCGATACAAATAAAATACCAGCCAGGTGCGTCTTGGATTTCGGACATTTAGGGTTCCGTACCAAACCGCAAAATACAAGTTAAAATAAAAATGCCCTCATTTTTTCTATTACAACAATACAATAGGATAAGTGAAGGAATTATAAAAAAAACTGATTTTTCAATATATGATGAACCTGCCGTTTTGTGAGTGTCCACGTCTCGGCGCCGTAGGTCATAACAGGTAGGACGCACTGGTTGAAGACTTTGGTCTTTAGGCTCTGTGGGATACGTGACGAGAAGACTCGACGAAGTTTTCCAAACGCCGCACAGCCCAGCTGTATTCTTCTATTTGCCTCCTTCTCAAAGTTGTTAGTACCAAACTGCAGAGTTTGCCCGAGGTAAACGTATTCTAGAACAACTTTGAGAGCACCGCCATTGACCACAATCGGTCCCGGAGTGACGTGTGAATTGAACATAACCTGGGTTTTGTCCAAGTTCATCCGGAGACCGATGCGTGCAGACGAACCTGCTAAGCCATCCAGCATCAGCTGCAAGTCATGCAGTGACTCTGCCATTATGACGATGTCATCCGCAAATCGCAGGTGTGAGATGTACTTGCCGTTTATTCGGTACAATACATACCAATACTAGTCATAGATGCGGAGCAAACAATACGTGAATATCTTGATTTTGTAATACGCAACCGCCCCGCGCGTCTACGCCGTAGCCCTGTGTGCTACGCCGTAGCACAGAGTTAGCTACGCAGCAGATCGTCGTGTTACTACACAGTTTTTACAAACTACGTCTTTAAAAACATTGATTAACTACCAACTACTTACCGAGTCCAATGAGCATGTATTATAATATATGATTATTGTGGACTCCGTAAGTAGGTAGATAACTTTTATAACTAATTTAAAATCTGGATCAAAATAAGATGGGCTAATGATCTTTTTGCTGAAGTTGCTGAGGTACTATTACGACGGGGTCGCAATTCAGTCAGACCCATTTAGCTGATAATCTGCTTATAGATATAGTATTATAATAGGGTTAAGTATAAATGTTACATTGCCAACTATTGAAAATCATTCACATCGTTATTCATTAAAAAAGCACTTCTCGACATAGAGACCTTCCCCACGCATCTCCTTTGATTCTCATTAAAAAGCAACCAGTCATCGACTAATCCCACTGAATGACTCAGCTTCCTTTAAAACTTTAAAAAAATAACAAAAATAAATAATAACAGCACAATAGTAGCAGTACACCGTGGTTAACCGACTTTTTTAATAATACCTGCGCAACATGGTCCTCCATTGATTGTCTAGTGCAAATCTGTATCAGCGATAAGACCTCCATTGTGTAAATTGCTATTGTTCCTAAAATACTAAGAAAGGGTACAATGGCATTCGTAAATTAAATTAGTTGTTTTACTTATGTTTTCATTGTGACCTGTAAAATATCTTTGAAAAAGGAAATCGTTATGTACGGTAGGTACATAACGATTTCCTTTTGCAAAGATATTATAACGCAATGCAATTGACTTAATTATACTGACTGTGCTAAAATGCGAAAAATTAAAACGTGTACGCGCGTACAAGGTTACGTCAACGACCTACGCAACGCGGCACTCACTCAGTTCCTATGAGTTATCATAGATGTCGCTATTTTTGCTTGTAATAAGGTTTCAATAAAATGTTCAGATGGACGTATCCTTCCTTTCGAAATCATCGTTTTTAAGATTTTAGTTTTAAAATGTTCATCCAGTTTTCCCAACAGGACATGAATCCATAACCTCACTGGGAAAATTGAATTTTGGAACACAAAGGATTTTTGCAATACTTTATTTTAGTGGTTATTTTAATTTTATTATTATAAAATACCAATTTGTTAAAAATAATGTTTTAGTTTCATTACTAACAATTTTAAAAGACTGAAGTTACTTGCCATTTAATTAATGGAGTGGCAAATATGTTATTATTTTTATTTTATTATTAAGTTTATGACTAATTATTGTTTGAGTTTAAAACTAGATAAAAAAACTAGTAAGTAGATTAGTTTATTCTAAAATCGAGTAGTTTTTCGGCGTCGCAATGATTACTTGCGATTTAAATAAAATAAAACAACACATTTTGTTTATATTTTGAGTTCTTATTAGAATAACATTCTTGTTATTTTTTTTACTAAATGTTATAAATAATTAAAATATTTTATTTCACCTTATGTAGGTATTTCTATTAAAACTTTAGTTTTTTTGTTCCATTTACCCCTTTAATCTCTGATTTAACTGACTTGTACCACCCATTGATGACCAAGATTAGTCCTTTACGACACCTCTGACTTTATCATAACCAATTTTTCGTGGCCGTAAAGTACCTCAATATTTTTTTGGGCTGTAAAGGACTCTCATTTTCGTCTATAATTAAGTTTGGTTTATTTTGTTTATTTATATGGATAGAACACGAAAAAATAATTAGGGTTTAGTTTAGTTTGACATCATGTACTTCGTTTAAAAAATATATTAGACAAAAACATTTTTTTTTTCTGTTTTGTGGCTCTACTGAAAACTCGTGTTTTGTCTTTTACGACAATTGAAATTTCTGGTATCGATAATACCTTTCCGTTACAACCTTTATTATGACTGATTAACAATTTCACAACTGGCTGAAATACACTCTGTGTATTGCCAAATTAATTTGATTACAAACAGGTACTAAAACATTTTTCTTTCTTACATCAGGACACGCGGCAGCTTGTCAAGCCACGTTCAAGCAAAAAAGGAACTGGCGACGCAGCAGCTGTGTGTAATAATTACACGAACCATTTGGAGCCACTTTTGTCATCTTAATAACTCAAAATCTATTTTAAATAAACATATGTAATTTCGTGTATGTTGAAAAATCCCCAAAAAAGAACAAAAAAATATCCAGTAATCAATGAATTAAGTTATCTTTGAAAACTTCACAGATATAGCTCAAACGGTTATTAAGATATTAACATCCAAACATCGTCATTTTTATCACTGACTGACATACATAACTCAAACCCAGTTTTAGATGACCTAGAAAGTTCGAATTTGGCATCTATATAGGTAGTTGCGTGAATACTAAGGAATAGAACACAACATTACATACATACAAATACAAATATTATTATTATATTATTATGAGCTTGTTATGTCCCACTGCAGGGCAAAGGCCTCCCTACAAAATACATAATACAAAACAAAAAACCTGACTGCTTAAGATGCGAACTAAAAAGACGTAAACAAGGAGAACATCATCTGGCTGGCTGGTCTCTAGAACGTCACAAAGGAACAAAAATACATTACATCCATACATACATAGACTGATAACACATTACCCTCCTTCGGCAGTCGAGTAAAAAATAAACCGATTTCAAAAGCAAAACACTAAAAAGGGCAAAATTACTTTCGTTTTGGAAGTCGGCGTCTTTGGTACCTCTTGTTTTTAACATTTTTCGACACGGTCTGCCGAAACGAAAGTTTATTCGGTTTATTTATTGTGAAAAAGTTTTGAATTCTCACTTAGATGTATTTTTCCAACAAGAATGATGTAACCGAATACTTGTAATTAAAACTGATTGAAAAGAGTGTCCGTGGGGTTTTTGCACATTCTTCTCCAACTGACGCTTGCGAATGTGCAATTAGATTCATATTTTGTTTGACAATTCAAAAGTACCTGGCTGTATACGGTTTATTAAAAAAACATCTTTTGAATTAACTGAAAGGGGCCAACATTTGGAATATTGCGTATATAACCTACAGAATAAGTTTTGAATCCTTTTTGTATTTTAAAAGAAATAAGGCATATTAAACATCAATATCTAATTAAAAATAACCTATTTTTTATAGTGCCAATAAAATGGAAGTCGAGGGAACCCTTCGTCGAGTATAATAGTAATAAATAATGTACGGATTGCGATAATTGCATCAGAAAGTTTTCAATCAAGGTTTAAACCGATAAAAGACGTTCGCTATTGATCAAGCGGCTGGCTTTGCTTTCGGTTGGTCGCGCTAGTGCTGCTGCAGGTAAGTACAAGTATATAACTTAGTGGTAAGTAAATCAGTAAGTTCGTTTTTAACACTACTATAAAATAAATATAGAATTATATGCGGCCCTGAAAAGGGCCTTTTAGTGGATGTGCGTGCTACAGGTTGTAACGCGCTTAACTGAAAAACAGTTCTTCGGTAGTTAGTTCAATATCTATACCTATAATATATAATCTAATCGCCGTCTTCGGCAATCTCTTGCTTGACGCGTTTCTCATGTCTCAACTCCTCCGATAGTGGCAGGCTCCTGGTGCTCATCATCTTGTTCTTCGTCCTTGCTGTTCTCGTGCAACAGTACGTACTCCCGCTGAGAGAAACCGAACTTGATCACATCCTGCTCAAGAAGCTCGACATACCGACGAGGCTCGAGCTTTTTATGGTTAACGAAAGTACCGTTCGCCGATTCTAGATCAATAACGTAAGGCCGCACTCTGCATCCCTGCGTTCCATCAGGTCTGGTGAAGGGCATCGCTCGGTACTGCAGTGCCGCATGCTGCTTGCTAATAGACGGGTGTGCCAGCGCAATGTCCACAACTTTCTTGTCACGACCGATTAGGAACGCCGACTGACGGTGAATGAAACAAATTGGAAGTGCTTTATTACCTTTGAAGGGATACAACCTCCATCTTCTTTTAGGCAGCTTAGCGTCATCAGGTTCAGTGTACTTAATTACAACACCGTTGACTGTATTGGCGTCAGCCGTCAGTTTACCAGACAGACCGAAGTTCGGCTTTACTTTTTCAGCAGGATCCTTGCCAGCCTCCGTCTTAACATCTCCCCAGTCATATTCTTTATTTTCGTCACGATCTGCAAGTCCGCTCTTGCTATCACGTGACCTAGGCTCTGTCTTGACAAGAGGTCGCTCTTGCTTCACATTGCAGTCGTGGTGTCTGCCGCAGCGCTCCATTCGTTCGTTAACGCACCTGACTACGTACTGCTCTTCTCTACCTGCTCGCCCCTCTGGATGACGATGCCGCTCTTCATGACATCTCGATCTTGGCTGTTCTCTATGGTGTAGTTTCTGCCGATGAACTACGCGTGGCCTTTCAGAAGCGACGCCATGATACCTCTCCTTCCTGTCGGGAAATTCGCCCTCGCGCAAGCGGTAGTTGTCAGGCGGACCACGTACTTCATAATAGTCTCTCCTGTCTTCAAACTCTCGCCTTTTACGACCTCCACGCTCTGCATGCTGATTGTAGTGGTTGAAACCTCTTGTGTCTTCCCTTTGATGATACTTCCCCTCTTGTTCCCTTGGTCTCCGTTGATATTCTTTTTTTAAAGATCTGAGCTCTTTGTACTCCTTTGGCGACACTGACCTTTGGCACTTCTTCTGATTATATTTGATCCGTATATGTTGAATTGCTTCTTTGCAGGATCCACGACGTTTTACGTCGACACTGTGGAGGCCACGCTGAATTTGCTCTTTACCTTTTGGCCTCACTGAAGAACTACGCTGCCGCTTTGTTTTCGAAGATAGGTCACCCTCACTGGTGGTAGACACAGGACCCGAGACACTTCCTGCCACGGAAACTGAACGCCTCTTTTTCTTACCGTGCTTCTTTTTCTTTTGCTTACGTTTCTGCGATCGCTTTTGCTCGTAGGAATCGCTATCCGAATCTAAAGAATCAGCACGTTTCCTTTTTTTTGTATGGTGTCCTGATAGTGAGGAGTGGCCCCTATCGATGCTATAAGAACTACTGTTACTATAAGCGTCGGCTTCATCAGAATCGTTAGACGATGTGTGATGGCGCCCTTTAGATTTAATTTTCATGATATTGAAGATATCTTACAACAAAGCCTCAAATAAAACCACTATACCACAAAATACCACACAAAAACGCACAAAAGTTCGCAATTTCCGACTTTTATTTAAAATGCTATGAAACAAACAATTTCTGGGTTTAAAACGGTTCGTTAATTACCAATTATGATTTAAAAGAAGCACCTTTCACTTTCACAAAACGTCTTTTTTATAGAGTCTATAAACTATGATATAGTTCGGGCGCAGTAGGCGGCCACGTTATCTTTAAGTATACGCTAGCACTTTTAGAGGGCTTAATATGCCAACGATTCGGCAATTTCACTAAACAACGCGAAACACAATGGCAACGTACTGCCAACACGCGTACTTGGATTCGACAATTGCAAGGCGCAAATCCAACGTACTGCTAAGACGCGTAAGCGGCGACTAAAACTGACGGCGCACCGGACACGCCACGAATATAACAACCTGGAAATTAGAGAAGTGGTGTTAATACTCACATGATATTTTGTCTCTTTCCATTGTATAGCGCTATCTCACTCTCTCATAGTACAATGTAAACCTGTCATTAGTAAATTGTTCTCAGAAGGGCTAAGTATAGGTAGCTGGTAGATTACCAAATTGTATATTGAATTAGATAGTGTTATGTTCCTTCTTTCATATTTTAATTATTCTTTTTGATATTTCTAGTCTAAATTATTTTTATTTTTTAACTTACGCGATTTATTTTTAATTTTGTTTGTATATTGGTATTGTCATGTGTTACTTACAATAGTTATAAGTTGCTTCAACTAACGAATAATGGACCATGTTGTTTGAATTATTAAATTAAATTACATTCATGTTTGTTCCCTGTCTTACTCTCTCACAATGGTAAGAGCATAGGATAGTGCTATGTTAAAACAATGTTTTCTGAGTACTGTCACTTAGTAACTAATAAGTACTCTTACTTAATGCACTGTACCGTCTTAATTTTTTTTACGTGGAAAATAAACAAATGCATGTCCATTATTTTAATGTACCTCATCTGACTGACGGACTTAATAGACTTTTCGGGTTACTGGACGATTCGCACGAATTTAACTCGCTCGAAATGTGCCAAATGACCCTTTTTAATAATATTATTTTATCTGTGGCGATTCACACGAAATTATTTTATTGGAGCGCGAATTGACCACTCCAAAATTATGAAGTATGCAATTGGCTCGTATTTTATTTAAGAGAACAAAATATAAAAAAATACGGTTGTGCTCACTCGTTTCAGCAATAATATGAAGTATAAATCGAAGTTAATAGACATTTTGTTTGAATCTAGGAAAACAATGCATTTAATGAGTAATTACTACTAAAAACGTGGAGATATGCAAGTAAGATAAGATAGACAGGCGACAAAATAATAAGAGGGAGATATCAATATTCGATGCGAAAAATAAATAAAGAGAAAGCTCTATATGCTATCAGCTCATTCTGGTATCGTTAAAAACTATCATAAGTACCAGGACATTATAATCATGATGAAGCTAGGCTGGAATCATGAGCGGTAAAAAGAGTACCGGGTTGATTTTTGATTCTAAAGTCCTAGTACTCCGTTAGTCTCTACCACTTATGATTCTATTCCTGCAAAATAATTCTTCATGATTCTGGCTTCCTTGTGGTTTGCCTCCTGGTAGTAGTAATTATTCTATACCAGTAATGATTCCAACCCCGCAAATACTTAGACTTCTTCATGATTCTGGTCTCCTGGTAGTTTGGGTATAAATGCTTATAATGTCAACATCTACCTAAAAAAGCAAAAGAGGAAGTTATATTTTCATCATGTTATTAAACTCTCTACTGAATTTAATCGAATCTTTGATTTTGACTTCTTAAAAAAATAAACGTCCGAACTTTATTAAGTACCTACTGATCCGGAGGTGCCATTTATTTTTGTGGAATGAAATTGCAAAAAATATCGATAGGTGTCGTATGTTGCCTTAGGTGCCATTCAAACAGTTTTCGTCTAAATGAGTGCCCAATGAGGAATAGGTCCTCAAATCGTATAGTAGTTATTTTAATAAAGTCATTTTTGATTCATTTGTGTTTCATTTCATATCAATGTAATAATAATAATAATAGCCTTTTATTCCTAAACATAGGGTTACAAGAGGTCCCTAAGTTCGGTGTGCCTTTTGGCATAGGCCTCCTCCAATTCCTTCCAATGGGTCCTGTCCCTTGCTACTCTCAACCAGAATGGTCCCGCTGTCTGTTTCAAGTCATCTTCCCATCTCCTTACTTGACGACCCCTACCTCTTTTACCGTCTCCTGGTTGCCGGAGGGTGACTTGCTTGCTCCATTTGTTAATGGGGTGACGTAGCATATGTCCAGCCCATCTCCATTTTTGGACGTCTATCCGGGTAAGAATGTCTGTGAGTTTTGTTCTTGTTCTTATGTCTACGTTCCTGACTCTGTCTTTGATTTTTAACCCTAGCATGCTTCTTTCCATAGCACGTTGGCATTTTGTTTGCCTTTCCCTGTGGTGAAGTGTTATTGACCAAGTTTCACAGCCATACGTAAGAACCGGTAGAATACAGGTCTCGAATGTTTTCTTTTTTATGTGATTGCTTAGTTCCTTACTTTTCACTATTTCCTTCAATGACCAGTATTTTCTCCATCCTCCATCCATTTCATATCAATAACAATATTTAACTAATAACACTTCTAAACTTGAGTGAACTTTATCTTAACGGTATTGCATAAAACACAATGTGTGTACCAATTGCCAATTACATAATTTTGGAGTGGTCAATTCGCACATCAATAAATTGATTTCGTGCGAATCGCCACAGAAAAAGTTATATTATTATAAAGGTCGATTCGCACATTTCGGGTGAATAAAATTCCTGCGAATCTTCCAATAACCCGATTTTTCTTGTCACCATCCGTATTTAGAGTTATAACTTGGCAATCGGTTGTGTTTATTAGTCTACATCAAAACCAAACCGAATCATTAGGAAAAATATTAATTAAATAAATATACATACATGCTTTTAGTATTTTATGAGATGCGTTTATTTGCCGTCTTCGCTTATTGCGTATTCAAAGTCAACCGTAATTAAGGAGTAAACTGCAGTCGTTCGAAGGTCACTTTTTTTTAAATCCAATATATATTTTTGTGAAATCATATAAGAAGACATCTTGTGTCCAAGATATTACAATTTTTCAACATTCACCAGTCTCTGAGGGATCGAAATCCTTTAAAAGTTACCTAATTATAGCACAATAGTAGCAGGTAGCAGTACACCGCGGTCAACCGCCTTTTTCAAATTTTATTATCTGAGCGGCATACATACGTGGGACACTCAGAAAGTTTTGCGAAACTAAAAAAAATTGTTCTATACGTACATATATTTTTATTAAATCTTTTCAAAGTACTTTCCACCAGCCTCTATACAAAGATTCATGCGCCTAAACCAGTTTTCAAAACACTTTTTCCAGTCCGCCGCAGACACCTCGTTTACAGCCTGCTCGAACGCAGCCAGCGCATCTTCCGGCGACGAAAATTGTATCCCTTTGAGCTGATTTTTTATTTTTGGGAATAAAAAGAAGTCACACGGTGCTAGATCAGGGCTGTAAGGAGGGTGACCCAGGAGTTTGACTGGCGTGCTGTCCAGGAAGTCCCTCGTTTTGAGTGCGGTGTGCGCAGGTGCATTGTCGTGGTGGAGCAGTAGCCCGCGGAGCCCTGTGTTTGGTCGCTTGTTGCTTATAACAGAGAAAACTTCTGGCAAACATTTGGTAGTATACCATTCGGCATTAATGCTTCTTTGATCCCGTAAGGGAATTGATACCAAGTGGCCAGTCAAATTAAAAAAGCTAGCGATCAAAATCTTACCCCCGCTTCTAGATCGCTTCACTTTGGTAGGCGTTGGCTCATTTTGAAACACCCAAACAGTCGACTGGCGCTTGGTTTCTGGGTCGTATTGATAAATCCAGGACTCATCACCTGTAACGATGTCGTAAACACGCCGAGACGAGCCTGCTTCAAATTTGTTAAGCATATCACGGCACCATTCCACCCGGGCCTGCTTCTGAGCATCGGTGAGGTTGTGCGGCACCCAGCGTGATACTATCCTCCTCACGCGAAGATGGCTGTGTAGAATCTCGTGAACGCTTCCCGATCCAATCTTCAATATGTGTTGAATCTCCTGATATGTAATTCGCCTATTGTCTTGGATTAAATTTTTCACTGCTAGCACGTTTTCTTCGGTAACAGCCGTCAAAGGGCGACCGCTTCTTTCGTCATCCCCCAAAGTTGGTCGACCGCGCTTGAATTCGTTATACCAACGATACACGGTTGCCTTGGAAGGGCCTTCATCCATGAATGCCATTTGAAGTCTATCGTACGATTCATCCGGTTTCAGGCGACACTTGAAATCGTATAAAATCATAGCTCTAAAATGTTCCCGGCGCAGATCCATATTTCAGTGAGACACAATACTTTGAATTAACTCGCAAAAAATGTGGAGGGAAATTTTGAAACAAGAACTTACTTATTTTTACTTATAAATAATCATATTTTCGAAAAACATTATAACTGGCCAGTCTCCCATATATAAAAACTTTTTTTCGCAATACTTTCTGAGGGGCCTGGTAGGTCATCCATTTACTGTCAAAAGCAAATCTGAGTCAGCGATAAGACCACCATTGTTAACATTGCTATTGTTCCTGAAATACTTAGAAAGGGTACAATGGCAGTCGTAAATTAAATTATTTGTAAAGTTCTTTCACCGATAATAAACTACAAACTTTGTTTTTTCGACAAGTTATTTAATAATTATTTTACTTCTGTGTAACTAGGTTACCTTAACTTCAATAAATAACAAACCTGATGAAACACGTCTTTTCTTTTCAAATACAAAAATTAAAACAAATCGTTATCAGCACGAATATAGCTCAAGTATTTGTTTATTCGAGAAAAGTAATGTGTGCGTGTTTTTCGTAATAATTTGTTGAAGTAATATTTGTGCATTATTTTTTGTTTGGGTACGAAACAAAATAGTTCTTCGTGTACTCATAAGAGATGGCGAACCCAAATGGAGACACAAATGAGCGAGGTATGCGTAGTTCATCAATTCCAACTTTCACCCTACATAATAGAGAAGGGTATATAGTACGTGGAAGTTTAAAATGCGTAATTACCTTATTCATGAGGAGTTGTGGGAAGCGATCAGTGGTTATCCAACAGGGATGAACGTTTCCAATGTCACAAAGACAAGGAGCGATCAGAAGGCACTAACAAAAATTTGTCTTACCCTTGAATCGTCTGCAATTACGCATGTGCGAAGTGCAACCACGGCAGCTGAAGCATGGAAAGCTCCACAAAATGCTTATGAGGACAAAGGTATGGGTCGGCGTTTACATTTAGAACGGAAATTATTCAGATTGAGACTTGAAGACTTTGATAATAATATTGAGGCGTATATCAATGCTGTTATTTCCACTGTCCAAGACTTGGCAGATATAAACAAAGTAATAGATGATGCGTCCATTGCTGCTATTCTATTGGGAGGTTTAACGTCGAGATATGACCTATTGATTATGGCTCTCGAAAGTAGTAATGTTAACGTTACCACTGAACTGGTAAAGTCCAGATTACTGAACGTAATGGCCAAGGAAAGCTCGATAAAACTGGAGACAAGTATGAAGTCAAAGGTTGACTCTTCTGTTGAGTCAAAGGCGAAAACGATTGTGTGTTATGGTTGTGGAGAACCAGGTCACAAGAGACCAAACTGCCCTCTAAAGAAAAAGAAGGTCATGAAAAGGAAGAATCCCACTAATAAGGACTCGACCTCTGTATCTGCTTTAGGAGCAACGAATTATGACATGGACAAATGGTACATTAATCCAGGTTCTACCAAACATATCACTTTAAATAACGACTCGATCTCTGTGTCTGCTTTAGGAGCAACGAATTGTGACATGGAAAAATGGTACATTGATTCAGGCTCTACCAAACATATGACTTCAAGACGAGATTGGTTTGTGGACTTAAAGCCTATTGATAATAACAAGGTAACAGTTGCAAACGGGACTAAGATTGACGCTGAAGGCATCGGTAAAATAACTATAAATACCGAAAACAACGTCAGTACAATTAATGATGTGTTGTATGTACCTAACTTGCAAACAAATCTTCTATCTGTGAAGACAGCAGTAGAAAAAGGGTTTACTGTAATGTTTGATAAGTCTGGTTGTAATTTCTTTAATTCAAAAACCTTTTTCTTTACAGGTGATGCGGTTCTACATGGCTCGACCTATGGTGGATTGTACACACTTGACTGTGCGGTGAATATTCCCCAATTTAAGGCTTATGATGATGTGACTGCACTCTGATTCTATCCCGAAGTATCAGGTATGGCATAAGCGTTTAGGACATTTATGTCGCGTAGGTATGAATCTGCTGAAAAATAGTCATAAGGTTATTGATTATAAGGATGTGGATATAAATCCATGTGTTGCTTGTGTTCAAGCGAAACAAGCTCGAAAACCGTTTAAGGCGATTACTTATAAAAGAGCAACTTCAATATTAGAACTGGTCCACTCTGACCTTTGTGGACCAATGTCAGTTAACTCTTTTCAGGGTAATAAATACTTTTTAGTGTTTATAGACGATGACCGATGGACCGATGACCTGGTGAAGGTTGCGGGGATTCGCTGGATGCGGGACGCACAGGACCGGTCAATGTGGCGACGCTTGGGGGAGGCCTATGTCCAGCAGTGGACGTCTTTCGGCTGATATGATGATGATGATGATAGACGATTTTTCGAGAACTATATTTGTATATTTTATTTCTTCTAAGACAGAGGTAAAGGATAGATTTTGTCACTTCCAGTCTATGGTTGAAAGACAAACTGGGGCTCAAATCAAAACAATAAGGACGGATAATGGGAAAGAATTCGTCAATAGTGAATTCTCAAGTTATCTTAGATCTTGTGGTATTCATCATCAAACTACGGTACCATATAGCCCTCAGCAGAATGGTGTTGCCGAGCGCACTAATCGCTCAATTGTAGAAAAGGCACGCTCTCTTATGGCTGAAAGCGATCTTTCAAAAGCTTTTTGGGAAGATGCTGTTCAAACGGCTGTGTACCTGAAGAATAGATGCCCACACCGTGTCTTCAATAATAAAACTCCCTACGAGTTGTGGAATGGTTGCAAACCAAACCTAAGTAATCTCAGAGTTTTTGGGTGTAGAGCTCTAATACATATACATTCTTGTCACCGTAAGAAGTTGGATCTTAAAGCTGATGAAGCTATATTTGTAGGCTATACAGTAGATCCTAATAGTTAACTTTTTAGAAATTCATCTTGTCCTAGAACCTTACAAAAGTCTAGAGATGTTACATTTTTTGAAGATTGTTTTTCTACTTTAAATAATAGAAATGTCAACAATACGAAGACTTCTTCTGAACCCTTAGTATTTTCTAATAGTCTGCCTATACAGGTAGAAACCAGTACAGTTCAAGAGTCTTTTGAACATATTCCAGTGGTCACTGATGAACCAGCTCCAAGCCATACTGTTGTCACTGAAGATCAGACTGCTGAAACTGATCAATTTTTTGAAGCAATTGAGGAAACAGTAGTTTCTACTAGTCAAACTGATGGACAGCGTAGATATCCTTCAAGAGACCGGAAACCTCCTAATTACTTCTCATACCAAGTTTCTAGTCATGCGTCTGATGAGCCTAGAACTTATAATAAGGCTACCTTGGCTGATGATGTTGAGAAGTGGCAGATGGCAATGACGAATGAATATAATTCATTGATGAAACTGAACACATGGAAATTGGTTGACAGAGAAACCAAGAAAGTTATACCATGTAAATGGGTTTATAAGTTAAAGAAAGATCCAGCAGGAAATGTTGTGAAGTACAAAGCAAGATTAGTTGCTAAGGGATTTGCCCAGACGCCAGGTGTAGATTATTCTGAGACATTTGCTCCTGTCGTGCGGCATTCCTCCTTGCGAACTCTACTGGCTCTCGCAGCTGAATTGGGTATGAAGATGCGTCACTTTGACGTTGACACAGCATTTTTAAATGGGGATCTACAAGAAAAGATCTACATGGAGCAACATCAAGGTTTTAAAGTAAAAGGTATGGATAACAAAGTGTGTCTCTTACAAAAATCCTTGTATGGACTTAAGCAAGCTCCACGTGCCTGGAATATAAAATTAGATGAAACTTTATCATCTTTTGGTTTTGTGAAAACTCCATCTGAACCATGTGTGTATACCAAACTTTTTGGAAAAGAGTTGGTTATCGTTGCAGTCTTTGTCGATGACATAATTGTTTTTTTACAGCAATGACAAGACGTTTGCCATTGTCAAAAATGACTTGATAAAATGTTTTTCGATAAAAGATTTGGGCTATTTAAGCTATTATCTTGGTTTAAATATAAGCAGAAAAAAATGATGAAATAAAAGTACATCAGAAAAATTATATAAAGGATCTTATACAAAAGTTTGAGATGGAGAATTGTAAAACTTATACAACTCCACTATCTGGAAAACTGGAGGTCAGTACCAGCAGTGATAGTGATCATAATCTAGAGGTGTATCCCTATCAAGAATTAATTGGTTGCCTCATGTTCCTGAGTGTTATTACTCGTCCAGATATCGCATACGCGACTAGTTACCTGAGTCAGTTCAATACTCGGTATAACAAGACTCACTGGTTAGCCGCGAAGAGAGTCTTACAATATCTAAAAGGCACTTTAGATTACGAGATTTGTTATAAAAAATCAAGTATGCCCCTTGTAGGATTTTGCGATGCCGATTGGGCAAACTGTAATATAGATCGCCGTTCTTATATGGGTTACTGTTTCAAATTAGCAGGCAGTCCGGTTTCATGGGCCTCGCGGAAGCAGCAAACCGTAGCTTTGTCCTCAGCGGAAGCCGAATATATGGCAATAACTGAAGCTACGAAAGAAGCGATTTATTTAAGGAGGTTAATCACTGAATTAATTTCAGATCCTATGGTAAGGCAAAAATTATTACCTAATACCGTAACTATTTGTACCGATAGTCAGAGTGCACAGAGTTTGGCCTTAAATCCGGTACACCACCAAAGGACGAAACATATAGATACCAGATATCACTTTATTAGAGAAAAGATTAGTGATAATTCGGTAAACTTAAAATATACCAAATCAAGTGATATGCCCGCTGACATCTTAACTAAAAGATTGCAGCGTGTGGCACATGGTAGATGTGTACTAGGCTTAGGTTTAGTGTAAATATATTTTTACACGTTTATTTCAGTACTTAGTTTACTTAGTTCTTATTTTTTTTGGTTGGTATATTTTGAGTCCATTTTTATGTTATTTATTTGTGAGAATTTTGATTAAGGGGGAAAGTTGTAATAATACTGGCTTCATATTGTCTATAAATAGATTAATTCAAAATTCTTTTACTTCTGTGTAACTAGGTTACCTTAACTTCAATAAATAACAAACCTGATGAAACACGTCTTTTCTTTTCAAATACAGAAATTACAACACTTTTAATCAAGTGTTTTAATAATAATGGTAAATGGAATGAGATCGAGATTAGAAATTATAGAGAATAAAGGTTACCCTCTCCGTTATAAATATAGGTTTGGCTCCACAAGTTACAGTTTAGTTTTTTATAGTTTAATGTTTTTGTAAACAGTTTTGAAAAATCTCAAGAGATGTAAATTGTTCTTCTGTTTATTTCAAACGTGAGTAATATGTTGGTTCTCTTTTGAAATCTTCAAAACTCAATTATTTATTTATTTATTTATTAAAACTTTACGCATAAGTACAAAGGCGGACTTAATGCCTTAGGCATTTTCTACCAGTTGACCTTAGGTTGGTGCAGAGAAAAACAAGGCAGGTGCAACTAAATGAATAAAGAAAAAATACGTAAAAAAATAGGAATAGTAAATATATACTTAGATACATACATACATATAAACGATGTTATAGATAATCCGAAGCGAACAAATAAATTTTGTGATGATTCTGCAAACTTCTTGCGAATGTGCTCACGTGCCTTCAATTTGAAAGAAAGCCGACTGGTTGCCATCCTGATGTTCTGAGGGAGCGCATTCCAAAGGGAGATTGCCTGGACAAAGAAGGACGAGTGGATAAACCCAGAGCGGTGCGAGGGACATTGTAGTAGACGATTATTGGTGGAGCGAAGATTCTTACTGTGGGCAGAGCAAAGGAATTGAATGTGAGAAGATAGATAAGAGGGTTTATCAATAAAAGAAAACAGGGTAGTCAAGGCTCTCACCGCTCTAGTACTCTAATTATCAGTTTTTACAGTAAATAAATATTTGTTAATCTAAATTGGGTTACTATATGAATTAATATCATAAGAGTAATAAATAATACAACGTATTTAAGTGAATCTCTAAACCTACCTAATTCACTTCAACCCGCAACACTCCTATATAGCCATACAGTGGTGTCTAAATATGTTGATGTTGGTTAATAGCGCATGACAATTTTGTACCAATAACGTAAACAATTATTTTACAATGGGTATCTTGCTCGCTTACTAGTGGAATTGATGTCAATAACTACAGAAGACTAACTTCATTGATGTCTCAGAGTTGGCGCGCACGCGGCGCACGTAAAGATTATAGTATACCATATATATCCTCCTATCTCTATGGATAGGACCCTCTGCAGCAGAAGGACAGATAAGCAAAATCCCGGAATAGCAAAATCCCAGATTAGCAGAAGGACAGATTTGCATAAAGACAGATAATGTACTGTCGCCGTCAAAAAAGTTACAAATCCTAGTAACCTTATTATACTTTTGTGACCTCTTTGCTTTATATATCTTAAGGTCATTCATGGAGTACTGCTCTCACCTCTGGGACGGATCTGCCAAATACCAACTTGAAGCACTTTTAGTCGATTGACAGACGGGCCAAGAGACTGATCGGCAACGATGCGCTGGTCGACTCAAAGCTCCAGAGCCTTGAACACTGACGACGAGTTGCCAGCCTGTCGGTTTTCTACCGGTTACATTTCGGGGAGTGTGCGATGTAACTGCACAATTTGATTCTGCCTAGCCCTTTCCATCATCGGACAACAAAACGTACGGCAATGCGCTATCGGTACATGGTGGATATCGCACCCATTCGCACAAAGCGTTTTGAAAATACTTTCATTGTGCGTACAGCTAAGGAGTGGAATTCCCTGCCGGCGCGGCGTGTTTGTTTCCTGATAGCTACAACCTAGAGATCTTCAATTCAAGAGTGAATAGGTTACTTCTAGGCAAGCGTGCTTCACCTTCGACCACATCATCACTTAACATCAGGCGAGATAGTGGTCAAACGCGAGCTTAGAAAGAATTTAAAAAAAGTTACCAATTGTAACTATACAATTTTATTTTCTGTGTGGATCTGTACTTCTGCCTTTATGCAAATCTGTCCTTCTGCTAATCTGGGATTTTGCTATTCCGGAATTTTGCTTATCTGTCTTTCTGCTGCAGAGGGGGATAGGAGGATATACTACAATCTTTGTGAGGTATCTCTGAGGCTGTATGTACTTGCTAATTAAGTTCTTTAAATTTGGATTCAGGTATTAGAAACCATACATGAAACACAGTTATTCATTTTCATTTTGATGTTGCTGGATGTTGAGATGCATGAACTTGCGTACAATTTGGCGGATATGCGATGGCCAAGAAACATCGACTAGATATACTTTTTACTCATTTCGCTATTTGAGTATAACTAACTCTCACGACAACGATTCAAATGATTTATTCATTGGCTTAAGAAGGGTTTAATTAAATAATTACGTGTTAATCAAATAAAAATATCTTCATCATTATTAAATACTTCTCATTTAAAACTCACCATTTCATTAATTAAATACTGAACGTAAGGACCTTACTAAGTAAATTGAGAGCTAATAATTTAATACCGTCGAAATAGTCGGTTAAATTTTTATGAAAATGTTTTAAATTGTTTGTATTACTTTAGACGCTTTTTCATCCAACTATTTTCATCGTTCTCACATACATGTATTTTTCCAACAAGAATGATCTAACCAAATACTTGTAATTAAAACTGATGGAAGAGAGTATCCGTGGATTTTCTTGCACATTCTTCTCCAATGAGACCTCTGGCGCTTGCGAATGTGCAACTAGATTCATCTTTTGTTTGACAATTCAAAAGTACCTATTTACGGTTTAATTGAATAAAACATATTTTGATTTGTTTTATTTTAATGTAGATATATTAATATTTTAACGTTTTTTGTGCTGACAGGGGCCAAAATTTGGAATATTGCATACATAACCTACAGAGTGAATCAGGTTTATAATACTTTTTGAATTTTAAAAGAAATAAAGTACATTAAACCTCAATATATTATTTACAAATTACCTCAGTATATAATTATTTTAATAATATAAAACGAGAGTTCCCTTCGACAAGTAGAATAGTATTAATTAATGTACAGATTGCGATAATTGCATCAGAAACTTGTTAATCAAGGTGTAAAGCGATAAAAGACGTTCGCGGTTGATCAAGCGGGCAGGTTATCGTTCGGTATGTCACGCTAGTGCCGCTGTAGTACAAGTATATATCTCGGTGGTAATTAAACAAGTAGGTAAGTAAGTTCGATTTTGACACTACCGGCAAAAAAATATAGAATTATACTTTTTTTCGATGTGCGCGCTACAGGTTGTAACGCGCTTCACCGAATAACAGTTGTTTGTTTAAATTGTTAACCTACTTAGATTTAGTCTATACAATGTTCCCATAGTTCTGCATTCTTTATAACATTTAATGTATAAGAAGTTTTAATAATATACGTAGTAATCAGGTATCAAATTATTAGCTCCCAATTTTCTTAGTAAGGTCCTTACGTTAAATATTTAATTAATAACATGGTGAGTTTTAAATGACAAGTATTTAATAATGATGTAGATAGTTTTATTTGATTAACACGTAATTATTTAATGAGTCCCTTCTTAAGCCAATGAATAAATCATTTGAATCGTCGTCGTGAGAGTTAGTTATAACTTAGTAGCGAAATGAGTAAAAAGTATATTTAGTCGATGTTTATTGGCCATCGCTTATCCGCCAAACTGTACGCGAGTTCATGCATTTTAACATCCAGCAACATCAAAATGAAAATTATGATGAAAATGAAAATGAATAACTGTGATTCATGTATGGTTTCTAATACCTGAATCCAAATTTAACAGACTTAATTATACAGGACATACAGCCTCAGAGAAACCTCACCCACTAGAAATGTATAAAAAGCTACATCTATGGATAGGAGATAGGAATACATATATGGACAGCTGCATCTATGGATAGGATATAGGATAGGGATAGGGATACGCCGCGTGCGCGCTATCTCTGAGACATCAATGAACTTAGTTTTCTATAGTTATTGGCATCAATTCCACTAGTAAGTGAGCAAGATACCCATTGGATTTCGTTTGTCTAGCAATGGGGCAACACAAGTAAAACGAAAAATAATGTAATGTGCATTAGTTAAAGGCGTAAGGTAAAAATTATCTGGATGTACATTAGGGTGAAACACTTTTGAGAGCTATAAATTTTATTTTTGAGTTTCACTTTAAATTAGAGCAACAGTACATGTTAGAAAACAATTTAGTACAATTTTGGGAATTTCAATCAATACTCATTAGTTATGATGCATATTCAAAAATGTTCTACAAAGTAATTCTTTTTAATTTCTTCTGATGGGTAAAACGATACCTAATTGACAACGGAAAATAGTAAATGTTTTTAATTTAATAATTAGTACGGAAATTCCCAGGTATATTTTTTCTATTATATTAAAACCCAGCTAATAACTGATTCAAAATCTTTGAAAATTATTTTAAACTGCTAGCTACATAGCTTGAATTCGGTACGGTACGGTAAATAAACTTAGGTGCATACGAGCCTTGCCGAATGTCAAAAGTATTGAATGTGACACAGTTTTTTAAGATATTTACGGACAAGTAAAATTTCACAATTTAAAAAACCCCCGACGCATTTATCTTGCGAAAACACCCCGATTCAAACAGTAAAATGCCCATAACTTTTGAACGGCTGAACCAATTTTATTCAAACATAGCTAAGAACACTTCCGACAAAATTACCTTCTAAAAACTAAATCGAAATCGGTTCATCCGTTTAGGCGCTATGATGCCACAGACAGACACACAAATACACAGCAACACACGTGAAACTTATAACACCCCTTCTTTTTCCGGCGGGGGTCAATAAATAAAATAAATCATTAAAATAAAATAAGGGTAAAATACTCTAATTTATGTATGTTATTTTAATGATTTTATGCAACTTTCTGGCTTTGTTCTATAATCCGATCTATAGTTATTGCCCACCAAAACCAAAATTTAAATTCAGGAACAATAGATCCCAAACTGTTTCGTTCAAGGGCTTGAGATTCATAGTATTGTTTTATTTCAGTTAAACCACTTAAGCATTTGTCAAATGTTCACAATAGGCTCGAAACCCTATTGTGTATTCAAGTGAATTACACATTAAACTGATAACGATTCCATGTTTTGACCCTATTATTTCGTTTAAACTATTAAAGTAACTTACATACTTTAAAGGTACATTAATATGGCATCTTCAAGTACAACATATCCATAAACCTTGCTAAAACATTGCTTGCGAGGTAGGAGCTTGTAAATTAGTGTTATTAAGTGATTATGTCAGTAATAAGTATATTCCAGGTAAAAAGGTTTTGAAAACACGCTTTTAATGGGCTCCTAAATGTAATATCACTTTTTTAATGAGCACAAACACATGGAGCTAACTTGTTTAGTTGATGAGTTCCTATGACCACCTTCTGGTTGCATCATTAGAACATCCTTAATATCATATTTTCCAAAAAGTTAAACCAGCAATAGCAGCCTGGATTTGTGCCCGGTTGCAAAAGGCAATAGGCTAGCCTCCAATTACATAGAACTTTAACATAACAGTATATATAAATTAAAAAAAATAACAGGATAAATGTTGGTGCCCTCTGTCTAACCCTTTGAGTAAAATATTATAATTACTATTACTATTGTATTCAAGACATTTATTATGACATTTGCAATACAAAAAGATGTACTGAACCGAATATAACCATAAACAATTTCACAAACCTGTCGGAATGTGTATGTTCTATCAGTGCCAGAACAATTGTTATAGAATTAATAGTTCCAGACATCATTATCTGTTACAAACAATACATTTTATGCAATATTAGTTAATGAGGTGTAGACTCGTTTACGACCATTTTACCCTTTCTAAGTATTTTAGGTACAATAACAATAGGTACAATAGAGATCTTATCGCTAGGCTACCTGCCTGATTATAATTTGTAAAGGCAGTTGACTGCGGTAGGTAGACACATGCTACTATTGTCCTAATATTTTTATTATGAATTTCTAAGTTTTTTAAAGAAAGTACAATAAATTAAGCAGACCTAGGCTATTATTGGATGGCTTGTTAATGGTATCTAAGGGGTACGCAGATCTCTCATTTTACCGCTAATGTTCAAGTTTCATGTTATTCGGGTAATCTATTCTGGCGTTATAGATACCTTACTTAACAATTTGCCTATTTAAGGTAGGTACAACTAAAAAGCGAAAATTTAAAAACTTTTTTGCAAAAACTTACTACCGACTTCTAAATAAAAAACTATAAAGTTAAAAATGTCATTATTTTTGTAAGTACCAATTATTATTAACATTGTCTTTGGTAATATCAATTATTTAAAAAAAATCGGTCATGATTCTGTTATATACCTATCAGCAATAAAGGCATGTTTCTACATAATTTGAATTAAAATTAAAACAATATAGAAAAGAAATAATTTCTAAACAAAGTACTCAAGAGAACTTCTTCGATAATGATGGATTTATAACAAATTTATGGTCTCTGTATCTTAGCAAAAGATAGAGAAAAAAATTAAGAAGGAAGGGAAACCTTTGTACTGCGGTGGGTGAAAAAAGGCTTTTAATAATAATAATAATGGGGTTTGCAATAATCCGGCCAATCAGGAGACTCCTGCACCCAGATTGGCCACGCGACAAGCGACAAACGAAACACAAAGCTGCGCCCGCGTCAGTTCCATTTTCGTTTTTGTGCAATCAGTTCGGTCAGACACACGCGTGTGAAAAGTTGACTTCCCGTGTGTTCCCGCGCGCAACCAAATGTGACTACGCTAATTCTACAAAAAACGTTAAAGGTGGTTGATGTTGATTGTGTGTGTGTGGACCTAAATGTAAGTATTTTTAATTTCTTCCATATCTATACTTCGATATCTATACTAATAGATGGTAGAATAAATTTTTATTCCTTGTAAATTTTAATGTTCCGGTCAAAAGTGCCGCCTGGTGGCCTAGTCAGTTGAAATAAAATATCTTTCTCTATTTTGTATTTTTGTATGTAACGAATATACTTAAGAACTACTGCACCGATTTCAAAAATTCTTTCTTCATTGGGAAGCTACATTATCCCCGGGTGACATAGTAACTTTTTATTCCTGTATTCTTACGGGAACGGGAACTACGCGCAAGAAAACGCGAGACCTCCGTTAGTTGAGTAATAATAATAATGGCGGCCTTGCCAGCAGGTGTTCAGTATGAGTTATCATCGGAGTCCAATTATGTAGGTAACAAGGAATTAGTTTTTGTGAAATTAACGGATTCAGCGCTGAAAGCTATTGAGGCGTTCCTTAAAGAACAAAAAAAGGACGGATTGGCAAAACCTAAAATACAGTTTCTACCCGGAAATGAAGGGAAAATCTCCGTTCCGGCAATAGCCAGAGGCAATGAGCATGGCCTATCAGGCGAAGCCACATTTCACTTCAGCATTAATAGTAATGCAGAAATGGAGGGTGCACGGGGTTCTTTCGAGTGCGTTTCTAGTGGCAGTGCTCGACAGTTGGAGTCATGCGGGCCGCTGCCACGCAGAATGCGTGTCCACGCTAATGACGACTCATACGTAGCCACCAGGGACCGCATGTCGAGTACTATCGCTGCGGAGCAGAGAAAACGCGTCCGAATGATCAAACCTGATCAAACGGACATCGGACATCGCGTCAATGTGCGTCCTTATTCAGTTGCGGTAGCTACTCAGTTAGTCAGGCGGACTGAGAGACCAGACCAACCCGAACGGCGTGAAGCGGCCAAGCGGCAAGGTAGGCCGGAACGAGTGGAACATCCCAAGCGAACGGAGCGGCCCGTACCGCCAGTGATGTGCCCACAACCCCCGCCAGCGGCCCCGTCGCATCAACCGCTCATTCCGCACCAGCCGCAGCGGCTACCCACTAAACCTTGTCTTACTAGGCGGACCCTCAAAGAAATACTAATGCAATTATTAGCTTTGAAAGCCTTTAAGAAGCTCGAAATATACTCAAAGCTTTCTAGTCTGGGTATTAAAGATAAAGAGCGTAGTTTGGTGAAACATATTTTACCGGTTATCAGTACGTTCAGTGGCAACTGTTACCACTTAAAAAGAAATATTTGGAATGACGTCCGTGAAGACTGGCCTTTTTATAGTGAGGCGGATAAACGAACAGTCAAGAGTCGGAAACGTCTAATCCTATCCCCACCGCTAAGCAGCGTTTCGGCAAAGTCTCTCCCATCGGGCGCGTTGGCCAGTGCCGGCAAGCGAACAAGCTCCACAGCCGAGTTAGTTAGCCTGCCCACTGGGGACCCCAGCAGGGACAACGCCGCGGCCGCCAGCGCGACGGTGCTGCCCGACGAGCCCCCGCACAAGAAGCGGCGCATGTCGTACTACTGCCGTCCCTCCCCACCCTCCTCAGGATACGCCACCACCTCCGCTAGCGAGCGACAGGCCGAGGATATCCAACCCAGTCCTGTCAATCTGAAGACGGTAGACATAGACATCATCAAAAAAATCGCGTTGCAAAAAGTGTTTGGACGGCGATTAAAAATTTGTTGAACTATTACTACTTAGGCCAAATAAAATTGGCTGTCAAGTTTTTGTGTAAATATTTTTTCTTACTCTCAATTGATTTTAATGTACCTTTCAGACAATATTACTACTAGCAAAATAAACATAATTCCGGTGAAAATACTGAACTAGGATTTAAATTTCGCATATTGGCCTTCAATTACGATATACTTTCCTATTATTATTTCTCAAATTTCAATGTGTTCGAAAATGTTTTATCACTATACTTCTGTCGATGAAAACTACCTTTCTCTAATTCGGTTATTTAAGTACCCAAAATGATAAAATTGCGAAAAAAAAGAAAAAACGACATTTTGAAAGTTAAATTGCTCTCTTGCGCATAAAAACATAATCTGACTATTAACCAATAGTTGACTAACCATTCAACACACAGATTAAGTGCAGTTTATTTGCCATATTTAAAAACCACATATCACTACGGATAAAACTATTTCTTCCAGAAACATTCTTATAAAAGATAAAATCGTCATTGGGTTCCATTAAAAACATAATCCACTGAATCTCAAGGATCGCAAGTTATAAACATCTAGTTGTAAAAGCAGTTTCGTTTTCTATTTTATTAAGCTTACTCAAGACTGTTGAAGCTAGGTCACCTAAATATAATAACAAAATAATGTGATATTACTTTATAAAATCTCCGACATATAACAAAAAAAAATAAAAGATAACACCTGCCTACCAATGTATTCCAATATTTCAAAACGATACGAAAAAAATGTAATGTCAGTGTCACTAACACGATCAAAACAAACGTTACTCAATAAGGGGCGTCTTTGACGTTTTCACTTGGGATGAAATTATTTTCAGTAATGAGTTAATATATCCTAAACGCGTGAGCCGATTTACATGATTTAAAAACCTTTAATTATCAATATATCTCTATAAACAAAAATCCGGCCAAGTGCGAGTCAGACTCGCACACGAAGGGATCCGTACCATTATCACAAAAAACGATCGATTATCGCAAAAAATCACGTTTGTTGTATGGGAGCCCCACTTTCATATTTATTTTATTCTATTTTTAGTATTTGTTATTATAGCGGCAACGGAAATACATCATTTGTGAAAATTTCAACTGTCTAACTATCACGGATAGTGAGATACAGCCTGGTGACAGACAGACGGACCACGGAGTCTTAGTAATAGGGTCCCGTTTTTACCCTTTGGGTATGGAACCCTAAACAACATGTTTTAAGTCGGATCAATGACTTTTGTTTTGTTTTGGTCTCCAGCGGAATCTTTAGTTACATAAGGAAATTATATGTGGCCCAAAGAATTTGAGGTCAAAAAGAAATAAATGTGGCCAATGATGACAAAATATTATTAAACAGTAACAAAAAACCACCCGTAATATGTGATAATTTACTTCTTCTTCTTCGTACTGTAGACACGAAAAACAAGTTATTTTTAACTAATATCAGGAAAACTTAAAGAAGTGCATTACATGTGGATTAGGCCTACTGGGGATACCACAATAAAAAAAACGCGCCGCTTACTCTACCTCATGGTGGTGTGGAATTGAGTATTATTTCGTTTAGTCTATAGAATTTCGTTTGCCCAGCAATGGGGCAATATATGTAGGTAAAACAAAAAACAAGGTAATTTGCATTGATTAAAGGCGTAAGGTAATACATATCTGGATGTACATATTATTCTGGATACTAGGTCTTAATTATACTTTAATTGTTTTTTTCTATTGATTTGTTCATTACAATGCAATGTAAATTAAGCAATATTCTTAAAAACAAAATTCTGTTACCTCACTATATCTTCATCTTTATATCATAACCATCAATCATTTTCTTAGTATGTAATTTGTCTTGTTCTTGTCTGTTTTGTCTCTAGCAGATACGAGTACCTTCATTTATAATCTAATGTTATAGTACTTCTTTCATATTGTTATTTAAATATTTGACAATTTAAATTTAAATTTTCCAGTCAAGTGTCAGTGTCAAAATTTATTTCTCATAAGAACATACAGTCCGCTTACAATGAGATACAGAGTAACAATTATAATAACACAGTACAATACAATTTCCTCCAGAGCCTTAGAAGTTATAATGTACGTACATGTTTCTTAAGCTTATTCTTAAATGTATTTACTTCTGAAGGGTTCAACGAGACCTAATTGACAACCGACAGTTGTAAATGTTTGTCATTTACTAATTAGTTCGGCAATTCCCAGGAATCTTTTTCCATTTATGTTAAATCCCAGCCAATTACTGATTCAAAACCTTTGACAATTAGTTTAAATTTCTAGTTACATAGCTTGATTTGGGTACGGTTCGCATTTCGCGGTTCGGTTGCATAAAAGCCTTACCGAATTTCAAAAGTATTGATTGTGGCAACAATTTTGTAAGATGTTCACGGATAAATAAAATAAATCAATAAAATTAGTTTATTTTTTATGCAAATTTCTGGCTTTGGTCTGTAATCCGGTCTCTAGATATTGACCACGAAAAAGTAAATGTCTCTATTCGCCTAAACTCACATGAAGTCTTCGCTGGTTGGAGTCGTAATCTAGAATAAGAAATGGGCTGGATAGTCTTGCATATTGAAGACACAACAAATTTATATTGACTAGCAATTTGTGATTTCATTTATCCTATAAATTACTCTTTTATTTATTTATTTATTTAACAATCATAGACAACTTACAGCTAAAACAAACAGAATATAAATTAGTACGTGAGACTGACAGCCAATTAAAAGTCATCACTTCTAAAAATAGATTGGAAAGAAAGAGTGTGAACAACACAACATAGCTACCAAAAAAAACAAAGCAGTATAGCATTCAAGCTCAAAGTAAATTAACATTTCATAAACCATACAATGATAAAAACATGAACATACAAAATCATAATTAAAAAAGCCAAGGCTCAGGCACTTTCTGGCCGAGGACACACCCGTTATGAAAGGATCAAAATCATGCCACTTACACATGTCATTAAAGTTTCTACTTGCACGCACTATAAATGAATTTTGCCTGTAGTTCTTAGAAACAGATGGAACACGCAACGGTGCGTACCATCGCTTTGACCTTCCAGGAACGTTTATGTGCTCACTTATTACGCTTAAGAGAGTCATTTAATAAGGCGACCAAAATTAAGCTATTATTAAATCAATAAAATGGGCTATCGTTGATATACAGGGTTTATTAGTTTGGGACGATTCGTAATTTGACTTTGAGAATATTAAATACTAAATAAGAATCTTCAAAAACACTTTAATACCCCTTAAATCATCTTTTGGGGGTAGTTTCAAAAACGAATTATGACAACCTTTATTGATTAATTTTGTTGGTATTTATGTCAAGTTTCAAGTTTATTAACTCAAGAAATAGGATTTTTCAAACAAACTTTAAAACCCTTTTAACCGTCTTTTGGGGGCAGTTTTAAAAAACTAATAATGACAACCTTTATTGTTTACATATAGTCAAAAACTATTGTGATATTTTTTTCATGCCACAAAAAGCTAAACGTGTGGAACCGGCATTACACTTTTTCCTTGAATTCGTGGGTATGTTATCATTATTTTTTTATTTATGACGGTATTTGTAATAAAGTTACTTTTTTTTTGAACGCCGTTTTGTCACCCTTCAATTTGCGCCCAATCAGCAGAACGAACACTACTTGTATTTCGTTAAAATAGTTTAATTCTGGTGGAGTATCGATGAAAAGTGTAATAACTAGGAAATATTGAACTCGTCATAGGTAAGTCACTAATTAAAATTACGATTATTGTTGGAAATATGAAACGTGTTCTATGATGACATCATTTTTACCCGACTGCCTAAGAAGAGTACTGTGTTTATCAGTCTATGTATGTATGTTTGTTACTATGTGGCGTTCTAGAGACAAAACCAGTTTGCCGATTTTGTTGATTCTTACGTCAATCGATTCGTCTTAATCTTGTGTGTCACTGTCTACATTAATTTTTTTTCTTCCGTATCCTTCGTGTGGGTAATAAAAATAAAGGGTTTTAAGAAGTGATTTCAAAAATATATATAACACACTTATATGTTTAAATGAACCTAATTTGACAAAAAGTGTTAACTAATAAAATATAAATAAAAAAGATAAATAAAAATATCAGAAAACCCGACTGCTTAAGAAGTGAACTAAAAAGAGGTAAACAAGAAGAAAATCATGCTGTGCAGTCGGAGGATACATCTGGTTTTGGTCAGCCAGCTCTTGAATATGCATCCTCCGACTGCACAGCATGATTTGCAGTCTGTTTTCAAAATCAGTTATTTATTTATTTCTGTCGGTTTTGTTTTTTCTGTAATATCACCATATCTATAACCATGATTCATATGTTAATTCTTATTATGAGGTCAGACTATGCGTGACAAACGGCATTATTGTGCATACCTACATACTTAGATACAAGATTTTATCCACTTTTAGTAGTTCAAAAATGTAGAATAGTTTATAATACCGTCACGTATCAAAGATTGTTAAGAGGCCTATTACATTTCAACCATGATTTTTGCAATAAACGACCAACTTTGGCGTTCATACTCAGAGAAACTGACTAAAGTAAACGTATCGGTCATTCAGTGCAGACTGTATTTATTCCTCTACCTTCCCAAATAGTGACTAAATTTATGCTTCTACCTTCATGGTATAAGTTATGGCTGTAATTTGACCCAACACCTTGCAAAACTTAACTCGGAGTTGGTTGCTAACACGAGGTTTAATTAATATATGCCATAAATAACACGAGGTTGGCTACTAACTTGGAGTTAGTACGATAACCCAGTGTGGTGCAAGCGGGCCTTAGTATAACAGTTAATAACAGACATAGCTTTTGATTTCTTATTTTGAACTTTACGATATGACAGCATATGGTCATTTTTTAATATTTTTACTTCTATTTATTAAAAAGTCCTTTTTACCACTGACAGAAAAAGAGGGGTGTTATAAGTTTGACGTGTGTCTGTCTGTGGCATCATATCTCCTAAACAGATGAACCGATTTTAATTTATTTTTTGTTCGACATTTGATTTTGTCAAGAGTGTTCTTAGCAGTGGTGGCCCAGTGGTATCGGCCGCGACTTACAAGTTGTAGGTCGTGGGTTCGAGCCCAGGCAGGCGCTTTACTTTGTGTAAATTATTTCTTCACCACTGCTCTCAAAACGGTGAAGGAAAACATCGTGAGGAAACCGACATGTCCTAGAACCAAAAAATTCGAAGACTTGTGACATCCACCAACCCGCACTGGGCCCGCGTGGTGGATTACGGCCCATTCCCTCTCACATAGAGGAGGCCTGTGTCCCAGCAGTGGGAACATTAATAGGCTGATGATGTGATGTGATGTGTGTTCTTAGCTATCTATACTAATATTATGATAAAGTGGACAGATTTGTATTTTTGTATGTAACGCGTAAACTTAAAAACTACTGGATCGATTTCAAAAATTCTTTCACCGTTGGGAAGCTACACTATCCTCGGGTGACATTAACTAGTTTTTATCCCTGTATTCCCACGAGAACGGGATCTACGCGGGTGAAACCGCGAGGCGTCCGCTAGTGTTTGAATAAAATCGGTTCAGCCGTTCAACAGTTTAACAGCGTTTTACTGTTTGAATCGGGGCGTTTTCGCAAGATATCGTGTCATAATTACTTGACCAATAGATTGCCGATGGAAGCGTATCTACTATGTACTTGATAAATTATTTAGCATGAAATAAAAATGTTTCGGGGATTTATAAATTTTGAAATTTTACTTGTTATTAATTTATTTGTTTTTTTTTTGTGAATAAAATCTGTCAATAAAATACTTTTCATTTCATATCTGGAACTAAATGAGAGTAAAAAAACACTTTTTGTTTTCAAGTAAGTGTAAGTTGTCGCAAACAAACATACATATTTTAGCAACATTTTACATTACTTTCACCTGTCCTGGTTTCTGTAATCACATCTTACAACTTAAGGGAGATAATCCATTTTGTTTGAAGCGTAGCACCAGTGACCGTGATACATGTCTTGTAATGAAAACTTTGTTGACTTGTTCCTTACGATCTCTAGATTAAATTGGCGTACATCATTACTACCTTGTCTAATAGCAAACTAAAACTCCACGCTTACAAATAATTATGCCAGATGCGCCCATTTCCAGCAGCTTTTCCGCACATTTCGTTGAAATCTGGCTAATAAACCTTTTTTACACAAAAAATACTACCAAGTTCTTACTAAAAACACTACAAAGAGAGAAATAACTTTCGTTAAGAGAGTCAGTATCTTTGGTAGGTAGCATTTTTTTTTGTTATGGACACCGACTTCCAAAATCAAAGTTGTTTTTTTACTTTGTAGTGTTTTTATTTGGAAGTCGTTTTTTTTAAAGTTTATTTTTTATTTTTCACTTTTTAGTTGTACCTAGTAGACAAGTTCTCTAGTAAGGTATCTTTAATGCCAAAATAGATTACCCGAATACCATGAAACTTGAACATAACCGGTGAAATGAGAGTGTCTTAGACCTTTATTTTATTGAAGTCGTCTGGGGGAGACTAAATTATAATGAAAATAATGTAGAAAGCTTTACAAATAAATAGACAATTTCATTATTTTGAAGCTAGGTGGGTTGCTGCAGGCACAACATAGTAAGATGGGGGTACACCAATGACCCACAGTGCGATTGCGGGGCCACGTCCCAAACAATGCCTCACCTATGGTCTTGCTCTCTGTGCAACAACACCTGCACCTTAAAATACCTTTGTGAGGCAAATGACAACGCTGTTGGCGTGGCTGAATTCTTTATTTAATTTTGGAATAATCGATACGACGAAGAAGAAGAATTGTTTTGAATCGATCGTTTTAATTCTGCAACGCATCCACACTGAGTGTCGAGTAAGGATGCGTGTTGCACACGTCAGACTTGTATAAACAGTGGCCCCGCGTATAAACACCGTTTGTACGGGTCCCGTAGAAATTGCTATTCTTGCTACTATGGGTAATCCGGCACTGGTTGGGATGCCTCACTTTTATGAATATTTTAAATATAACTTTTTGTCAATTCTAATGAATAGAAAATATACCAATTTTCGAAACATATCTTAAAATTGAGAATTTATTTAATTTCAGTTTTAAAATAGTCTGTTCCATTCAAAATCGTACTTACAAATCAAATGTGTTTAATTTCAGAGGCGACACTCGGCAACAGTGAAAAGCTCAATTATCTTGCCAGTCCACTCCTGCAGTATATGCGTGCATTAATGAACAGTGGTGATATTAGGGCGCACCGGAGTCTGGCCACACAGGTACGTGCTTAAAACCATCTTTAATGTATGACAAAATTGGCTAGATAGAGATCTTATTTTAATTTAATTATCTTGCTAATTTCGATGTTTAGAATTAATTTAGTACTTAGATCGTTATATCAAAAATAAATATCGCTAAGATTATTCAATTCTCTTCCAGCTGCTGCAAAATGGCGCAGAGCTCTTCACAGAGTTAGGAGAAGAGATGGATGAAATATCCATCTCCATCCGTCTCCGCCTAATATCACCTCCGCCAACAGGTACCATATGGCTTCTCCTTTCGGCCGACCTCTGCCTAAATAAGTTTCCACCATTACCAAAGGCACTCCAACAGTTCTACGCAGCTCGTCCGGAAGGAGCAGTGGAAGATAATTTAATGTACTCTAGTTACGGCTCTTGGGTAAAAAGCCCCGGAATCGACCCCTTCAGATCAGATGTCGGCGAAATAACTAAGAAAGTTAGCAAGAATCTTTCGCTCATCTGTTCTGGGGATAGCATCCAGTTCTCTCCAAAACAAACCCCTGAGCGGTCTCCGACTGAAATCCAGAGAGTCAACCATACCCTAGCTCTGCAGATACCTGTGAGTGATTCTAAAGTCACTAGGGTATCAAAACAAAATATCAAGAAAAGGCTTGACCTAAATTCCTGGCGGCAGTCTTTGATAGAAGAAGGTGAAATTCACCAAAACTCTCCGGAAAGAACCTCTGCAGCACCCAGTAGGTATAAACAATCTCCACCATCAACCAAGCCCCCAAGGCGTCATATCAGACAGGTCCCGAAAAGTAAGCAATATTGGGATCATGACGACCGGTGTGATATAAACTACAATAGTTAATATAACTGTATAAAATAAGATATATTTATTTTGTTAAACATAAGATCAGTAATGAAGGTCTTATAATTAATATGAGGTGGCATGTTTACATGTTTGCCATTTATGGCGTTCAAAATTAGTTGCACTAGACAAACAATACAATATCAAAATTTAAATTAAATTGAAATTACAATGTCAAAATTCAAATTCAATTTAAAACCGCAATGTAAAAATTTAAATTTAATTTGAGTAAGAAAAACATAAAAAAACACATTCAGAATTCTACAAGCAAAATTTCGTTAAAAAATTAATCTACGCTGTAATAGCTCTTCTCTAGTAATATAATCAGGTATTTTATTATAAATATCTGGCGCAATACCAAAGGCACTTTATTTCAATAAAGCAGTTTTACACTTAAAGCAGTTTTACAATTAACACGTATTGACATAACAAATTGTCATATTGGGCACGAATTGGGATTTCCTTAATTGCTCAAATTTTTTGAAATAATTGTTGATTAGCTTTGAAAAATAATGTAGATTCTACTTTTCCATCTTTGTATGTAACAAAGATGGATAAGTCAGTATTTTTATTTTTTAAAGGTAGGGACGCTAACTATCCATTGTTCTTAGACCACACATTGATCGTATATACATCTTTTTTGCATCCTGAATATGAGTTCTCTATTAGTTGAATGTCCCCGAAAAACAACACCTTATCTCAAAATAGATCCGACTAATCCATGATGGTCTGTTAAAAGTGTGTCAGTATTTACTTTCTACACACACAACAAATTAGAAATTCATTATCTAGGATTATAATAAATTATTTTAAGTCCATAGACGAAATTGGGAACTTGTCATAATAATAAGGTTCAAGTCATCCAGCTTACAAATATGTTTCCTCCGACTGCACAGCATAATTTTCTTCTTGTTTAAGATCATCTTTGGTTTTTTTATTTTATTAAGTACCTGTTTTTTCACATTTAATTTATTTTTGTCGAGCTTAGTGCTTTTCACAATTTAATGTTTAAAGTGGGATCATTATTTCACGATTACTATGTCTTGTTACTCTCAAATCTTTGTCGTATGTGGTTTAAAATTAAATTTTTCGTGATATTAAATGGATATTTGATGCCCTCTCTACCCTCTAAGGCACGTAAGCATGATATGATGTATGTTTAGACGAATCGATGTATTTATGTTTATAACAAATACAACCTACTCTTTTTTTAAATTCGGAATCAATATAGTAGCAACCCTAGTGAATCTGTCAAGTATAGCTGTCAATTTTCTAAACGTTGGGTGTGGCCCTTCTGTATACTAACTATTTTGTGTCTCTGGTCAGTAAGCTGGCAGCAAAGATTAGATAAAGTTATTCAAAACTGACGTTCTAAAATACTTTAGCGGTTTTAAGGGTTATCCACACATATCAGGGCCGTGACTGGGCCGGGCTCAGGCATTGAAGCTTCGACAATGGCCCGTGCACAGCCCGTGCACGGACGTGTGTGAACGAGTTCATATAAAATGTACACACCGATACTTTTTTGAGCCCCTGGCGGGACTGATATATGTGGATAGAGCTTTACCGATTTTATAAAAATGTAATATGTTTTTTTATGATAACAGCTTAAATAAAAAAAAAAGAAGGATACATTGTTCCGTGGCAAAAAAGGAATTTAAATTATTTGTGAAAGCGTTAAAAAACTTGGAACAATTTTTTTCTCAAATTTGAATAATCACATTTATTTTCGAACGCACTACGTACATGTCAAAAGGTAAAAAGTATAATTTACGAGGTAATTCTGAAAATCAAGTGGATTCGTTTTTGTAAAATTTAAATATTGATCTTAGAGCATTAACTGAAACTAGATCTTTGTTTTAAGGCCGTGTTTGTGAGTGGTAGGCAAGTGCAATTAATAAAGTGTGACTTTTGTGACTATCGCTTCAAGACAAGTTTCTTACGAACAATTGGAAACCTTGTGGATTTTTTGAATACACACACAGATATCGCTATGAACTACATGTGCGATTGAAGTTGATACTGTTTGCTGTGCAACAGAATGTGCAGCGATATCACTTATTAGTCTTTGATAAGAACAGTTCGCGTAAAACGATAACTATTAAAACCTGAAGTCAAGTAGGTAAGCACAGCATCAAGTATAATATTATGTTTATTACCCAGAGAAGTACCTATAAGTTAGTACCTACTAAACTTGACCACAATCGTCTAATCTGTGGATTTCGTAGGGCGTGGCATGAAAGCTCGTAGCTCATCACAGAGCTCAAGTGCAATCTCTTTAGTGAGCCTATAGCGTTTAACAAAAGCATGTCAAATGGTTTATAAGAGTTTCCTAGAATATTTCTAAGAATTTTTGCATTTTGTTTACCTCGAGCACTCAAAAATTTCGTCTTCGTCATACATCTAAAATAAACGCTAAGCCCAGAGCTTAGAGAGGGTTTTCTAAGTTTTACAATACTTTCAAATAACGTCCGAAAACAATTTTATGCACATTTTTACAATAACTTATGTTTTTGTATTTGAATTTAATTAAAACAGGTCCATAAAAGTTACTTTCACAAGGCTGCAAATTATAACGGAAGGGCAGTTTAATTGTTGAATTTATATATCTCAAAAAATACTTGATGGTAAGGATAAGTTGCAGGTCAGCCTGTTGAAATACTGTGACGTAGTCACTTAGCGGTTTAGATCACGTGATCGCTGGCTGGCCTGCTACTTGGTGCGCTCATGGTACAAATTAGCATGACTGGTCATTTTCCGTCTAAAAGTGACTGCTTTATGAATTAATGGTAGGCCCATTCTAACAAAAAATAAAGTGGCGCCGCGTTTAACATTTCTAGTGAAGAAAGCTGCTGGGAAGAAATTAGGTATATGTATTCCAATGCAAAAAAAAACAGTTTCCAATCAAAATTAAGTTTAGCTATCACTATTAACAAAGCGGAAGGGCAAATTTGCAGGTATAGATATTTCAACTCCAATGTGAGCGCGGCGGGCGCCATGTATGCGTGCGCTTGTAATTATATAGCTACACACGTGTTGCTCGGACAACAACTGCCACGTCACTGTTACACAAATTAAAGCTGTATGACTACAGCGCACGCACACATGGCGCCGCGCGCATAGGTGAGTTGAACTATCTATAGGAGCGGTGCATTTAGTTAAAACATACATTGCCCACGGCCATCTATAACTCATGCTATCATCTATGTAGCATGTTCGGATATATATCCAGTGCCCAGAATTTGTACGTATTAGCGCCAAATAGCAGGACATACAATATAGTATATAGTAGCGTCCTAACTTGACTTAATGTCCTACCTCCTCTGGATGGGGCAATAGGCGTCCACAGTAGCCCCAGTAGTATCGCGATCGGTCTTGAGCTTCACCTCGCTCCACGTCTTACCGATGCTCGTTGCTTCCGCAGACACGGTGCGACGCCAGGTTTGACGGGGACGGCCACGCTGATTTTGCCTTGAATCGCAATCCATCACTTGCTTCGGTATATGATCAGAATCCCTTCGCAGCGGGTGGCCAATCCAACTCCATTTGCGACGCTTGATCTGGCGGTCGATCGGGCTCTCGTGGCATTGCTCCAACAGCTCTTCGTTAGTGATGGTCTTGGGCCAGTAAATGCCGAGTATGCGACGAAGACAGCGGTTGACTATAACTTGGATCTGGCGTAAGATGTATTTCTGACCTTCCACGTTTCGCACCCGTAAAGCAGCACGGATTTGACATTTACCCAAGAATTTTGAGTTTTATCCTTCCTTCTTTTTTGTATTTACTTGCAAGATCACCAAAATGCCAGGACATATTTAAAAGTCATAACTGTTATGCAGCATATCAATAATGGAAACAAACATAATTGATGATTACCACGATTTTTATTGAATACCTGAATACACTGCCATGAATGTCGCAAACTGACAAACTGGCAAACTGACAAAGTCATGCCTACTACTAAATAACGAATGATGCTTTCACTAAGCCATTAAGCCGTTCCGCGATCATTTCAGTATCTACTATATTTGAAGTTACGTGACCTTATCTTATACTCGAACAAAAACCATAGATGATTTTAACATCGTTCCCGTCATCGATATTTTTACAGAAAAATCATCACTCAGCGCATCACTAATATCCATCCACCAATAGAAAAAAGGATTTATTGACTAATTTTAAAGATTAACTAGCTTTGCCCGCGGCTTCGCTCCCGTCAACTGCCTATGCCTACCCTTCCCTACTTACCTACACCTACTTACATACCCTAACTACCAATTGTATCTAGGTTCATTATTCCGCGGTGAATCTAAAACTGCCATTCAGAAAGTGACGCCAAATGTACAACGCCATATATCAAATATGGAGTTGGACTGTCCGAGTATCTGAATTGTGTGTGTTGTGATAATATTTTACTCCTTGAACACTTTAAATTCATCTAACTTTTGATAGAGTGAACCGATTGCGATGAAACAAAAACTAAGTAATACTTTAAGTTACGCAGTTTTTATGCATAAAAAAGTTGCACAATTAAAAAGATAACCAGATGCGTGCAGTACTAAAAAGGTAAACAGACAAACATACAAGCAAAAAAACAGGCAAACAGACAGACAAAGATAGGTTATCCTTTAATTAACCCACTGGCTATTTTTTACCTGACTTCCGAAGGAGGGTAATGTGTTTATTTGGGCATATTTTCGATGTAAGAAAACTACTTTTTTACAGATTTATTATATGTATTGTTTTGCCCACTGAATTTTCAATTGTAAACCATTTTTGTTGAAATTAAGTAAACTAATTATGGACTTAACTGTAGATATAATTTAATATAGAGTGGGATTGGGATCTTCAAATCGCGGCAAAGCAGAACTCTGTTAATTCCTTTAGTAACTGTTTAACCTCTATTGACAAACATCTTGTTTTTACGTTAATTCTTCCTGTACCTTTAAAATAAAGACAACCAGAATTGATTGACAAAATCTATAAAAACGCGAGCGAAGCTGCGAGAAAAAGGTAGTATTTATTACCCATAAAGATGTTTTAAAATTTACAGATCCAAAACGTATAACGTAAATAGTGGGTTTTGTTTTAATCCCAAGGTAACCTTATATCGGGACAAAAATTATGTTATTCCCAATGATATTCAAATAAACAGATATGTTATAAGCGCGCGCATTGTGAAGACTCGAATAGGAGACAATTGTATACTTTAGTCTTTAGTTTATGTCACGCATGGCGAAGAGCGATACGCTTTGTTAAAACAAAAAAAAAATAAAAAAAATGCCATCGTGTGTATTTAGAAAGTGTACCAAATTACATAAAACAGAAGGGATCTCATACCATATGTAAATACGCAATATACCTCAATTTACTAATTTATTTCAATTTGTTTTCCTAATATTCTGATATTTGGAGGTTAGAAAAAGAAAAATACATTGGTGGTCAGAATAATGTTTGTTTACATTCACACGCAAGTGACAAACACTAGCTGTCTCTTTTTTTCTTGTTGGTTTTATCAAGCCATCCCTTTCGACTTGTAGTGAAATGTCAGATGAATGAAAAGTGTGTATGTGTGCTGCCACTGCTTCGCGGAACACTTTTTTCAATTGTTTTGTGAGTGTATAACGTATCTGTTTATTTGAATATCATTGGTTATGCCCTAATATCCTTGCCAAATTTCATTGTATTTTTTTATTTCCTGATTTGGGGCAAATCTTCGTAAACATATTTGCCAAAAACTATTGTGATATTTTCTTCATGCTACAAAAAGCTAAACGTGTGGAACTGGCATTACACTTTTTCCTTGAATTCGTGGGTAGGTTTTAATATTTTTATAATTATTAGCGGTATTTTTTATAAAGTTGATTTTTATTCAACGCTTTGTTGTCATCATTCCATTGGCGACCTATCAGCAGAACGAACACTACTTGTATTTCGTTAAAATAGTTTAATTCTGGTGGAATATCGATGACAAGTGTAAAAACTAAGAAATATTGAACTCGTTACAGGTAAGTCACTACTTAAAATGTTAATTAAAATTAAGATTATTGTTGGAAATATGAAACTTCGTATGGTGACGTAATTTTTACCCGACTGCCGAAGAAGGGTAATGTGTTTGTCAGTCTATGTATGTATGTTTGTTCCTATGTGGCATTCTAGAGACCAAACGCGTTGGGCGATTTTGTTGATTCTTACGTCAATCGATTTGTCTTAATCTTGCAAGTGTCACTGGCTATATTAAGAAAATAGAAATTGGAAAATAGAAAAATGGCGGCTTTTAGGTGTCATATTGTGCGGCCCTATTTTTTTTTCTTCCGTACCTTTCGTTAGGGTATCAAAATAAAGGGTTTTTTCATCCTCCTTTTTGGGAAGTCTGTTAAAAAATTGTATTCACGAATGAAGTATATATATTTTGGCGCAGTAAGTTGAGTAATAGGTAAACCCCATAGTTCATAAGCGTTTTAAATAGAATTTGTTACCATTAAAACGAATGTTCTTAGCAATCCATATACAAATATCTAATCTAACAATAAGAACCAAAGTTTAATAAAGTCTTTCCTTAAAGTATAACCTGTAATTAAGTCTGAAAATATTAAATCTAATAGCTTTTCTTTGTTCTTTCTTTCTTTTTCTCCTATACCTCCATATATTTTTATAATCTTTTTTCTTTGAAACTTTTTTATTTTGTTGTTTTCAATAATTTTCCTTTTTTTAACTTTAAAACCCCTCCTACTTTCTCAAATTTTAAACTAGCACAGTATTCTCTTCACATACTCAGCTATTTCTTGTGACATTGCAGGTGTCACCTAAGAAAAGCAGTCAATATGATGACCCGGGCAGCAACCGTTCGTGACTTGAGTGACAAACTGAAAGCAGCGCTGAGGGAGCTGGATTCATCCAGAAATGAGTGCAGCACGCTACTGCGGGAACGAGAAGAAAGTGAAGTTGAAATTGAGTTAATAGTGAACAAAAACACTCAAATCAAGAACCAGCTTGCAGAGCTACACTCCCAGCATATGGATATACTGGAACAGCATCACCATCTCCGTCAACTAGTGTCAGATTTTCAGCAGTGCCATGACACTCATGACCAGGCACTGAAGCGTATATCTGTATTAGAAGCAGAATTGTGCAAGGCTCATAACACTATTACCTCCATCGACTCGCTGAAAGTCAGCGAAGAGGTTTCTAACACCAGTAACCTGTACAATGAGCTGATGGATAATGCATCCAAACTGGAGTGTGAGCTGCCCACCATTACCATAGACCTAACAGGGGATGATACCATTGCTAAATGTCCAATTCTAAGTAGTCATAATAAAATTAAGAAATATATTAAAATCAATAAAAGTATTAAAAAATACAAGAAACTTTTAAATACTCAAAGTGTTTACAAATATAATGTTAACCTTAAAAGAGATTTCAGAAACTTAAAAAACCAATAAATTTTATGTAATAGTAAATTAGAAACTAGTACACAAATGTATGATGTTGAAATTCAGAATCTTCAGAGGGAGTTATTGAGTAGGGAAAATACACTAAAAGAAATATTTTGTAAATATGAATGTAGTCAACAGATGTTAAGTGAGCGCATGCAGGAGGCCTGTGAGTTGGTGGACCTGGTGAAGTATAATGCAGAGAGGTATGAGTCATTGACTAACAACCTCACCTGTACGTAGTTGTGCTGCCGCTCCGCCACCTCTCATTTCACAACATGTTGCTCCTATAACTTTACCCATCGATCATACTGCAACAAATTTGAACCCCTCCAAAAGTAATGTCTTGGTATATTCTGATAGTTTCGGAACAGGTTTTGGATCTCTGTTAAATAACCATTCTTAACATACAATAGTGAACCATTGTTATCATAAATTGTATTTTAATGAGCTTATTCATAAAATTCAACAGACACAATTGAATGAGCAAACTACTGTAGTTCTTATTTTTGGAAATAGCCTTAGTGTAACAAAAAGGGAATGTTAATGGTATTGACACCCTACTTAAGTTAAGATTAGGCAAATTGATACTATGTGCATTGCCCTATTCTGACAAGTTACTTGTTCAGGAAAATGAATACATATAAAATCAATTAATTCAATTTATTTCATCACAAATAAATTTGAGTACATGATTATCCTTTATACTACCACATACATAAAGCAGGTGAATGAGGTGAGCTGCAGCAGAGGGCAGAGCAAGACCCAGCCCTGCGCTAGGAGCTAACCTGTGTTACAGGCGCTGGGCACCTATTCGACCGTCACACTTGCAACACACCTACAAACATCGAAGTAGTATAGAGGGTTTAAGACTCGCTGATTTCCCAGCTTAGGCAAGCCTGTACACAGGGAATCAGTATATTAACATTAAATTAATTTAATCTTACACGATCAATTCTACCAATATCAAAGTAATTCAAATTTAGCTGAACCATATCTAATTGAATTCGATAAAATTCAAATAAACAAAATTCAACACAATGTAACAGAATTCAATACAAATCCAATAACATATTTAATAAAATTCGATACAATTCGATATAATTCAATAAAACTCAATACGATTCAATCCAATTCAATAGTAACTGATATTAAAATAATATATAAATACAATTATAATAGTATGTGCCACATTTACATTGTGTAGGGGTGTGTGGGTGCGTGTGATATGTGAATGTGAGAGGAAGTGAGTGCAGATGGGTTAATGGGATTACTTAGGTACCGATGTGGATTCATATAGGTTGTATTTAGTGCGATTATTTCATTTTATAATCATACTTTTCTAGAGATTTCACATAACTATTGATTTACCAGTTTTTCAGTTTCTATGTAATCTAATTGTAAAAGCCAAGATTTTAAAATATTTTTAACTTCCTTCTGTTTTAATGGGTAAAGTTTTAAAATTTTGTTAACTTTGTTGTATAAGATGTTTTGGCAGCCCCACCCCAGGCAGTAATGCAGTAAGATACTATTGACTGGCATAAAGCATGATAGGTCATCTTAAGTGTTTCCAAATCAGCAGCATTACGTAGCAATTTAAAAACATAAATTAGTTTCCTGACGCGTGAAGTTAGCGCATAGATGTGAGATTGCCATTTTAATGTTTGGTCTATTTTGACTCCGAGGTACTTTACAGTGGTCACTCGAGATAATGTTGGGCAATCACAGTTGTCGGAAGGTTCCCTACAAGAGTGGGTTTTGATAAAAAAGGAATCTAACGGAGGGAGAGACGAAGTTTTTGAGCAAAAGTAATTAGCTGAGTCCTATTAATGTTGAGCGTCAACAGATTACTTGACAACCAAAACAAGGCCCTACTTAAGGCAGTTTCGGCGTGAATTTCACGTCATTCCATGTGGGACCATGAATAAAAAGTACAGTGTCATCTGCATAAGCAAAGACCCGGCAATTTGGAGATTTTAGTTCACAGAGGTCATTAATGTATATTGTAAATATTGTAATATCTAGTTTAAATAACTTGATGCATATTTTATCTTGTCGTCATAGTGACCGTTTATTGTTTTTTGACACCAACAATTTTGTTTGTGTTTTTTTTTATTCGGGATCATATGTTTCTTCCCAAAAATAGCCGACATTTATTAGCTACATTGTTAGCTTTTAATATACACGCAGTTATTGATAATTTTACTGAAACTAGGTTTAGTGATTTAACAGTATTATCCATTTTTTCTGATAATACTACTTTAGACCCTTTAAACTATTAGAGCCGACAAAAGAGAAGACGAATAGTAATATTTTACTATATCATCAAAATATTAATCGCTTCTCCGGCAAAATTTTAGACGTGGAATTATTAGTATATAAATACCACATGGATATCCTATGTTTTTGTGAAACTTGGTTAAAACCAGATAGGATATTGTTTAATGTAAATAATTTTTCAGTTGCCAGCGCGTACAACAGATCCACAGTGGGTGGTGGTACTATCAGCCAACTATACATCTGATCATTTTGAAAACAAAATCCCGTGCACAAGACCACAACATCTGCGTCCGCCCTTTTTGCGTTGACCAATAGCCATATGCCAATGTGCATAGCAGTGTTAAACAAAAAGGATCCGAGAAAAAAAAAATAGTTTTTTGGCTGACCAATAGTAATAGAAAAAAAACAGGACCAAAGAAGAGAAAGTTTTAATGCTTAACATTTTGTTTCAAATAATTCTCGCCCTCGGGTATATCCTACCTATAGCGGGCGAGCCCTGCAAGCAAAAATAGTCTTAACGGCGATCAAATGTATAGTTGGCTGATAGTACCTTGATACTTTGTAACAGTCATCTCAAATATGAGGAAAGGAAGGATATCACTGCTTACTCTGTTGATCGCTTATGTGAGATAGCATGTGCAGAGGTCGAGGGGCATACTATCTTGTGTGTTTACAGACCACCAGCATCAAACTTGTCATTGTTTTTAATTTCAATTGAAGAATGTAAACTTTTCAGATATAATAAATTAGTCTTTGTTTGTGGTGATTTAAATATAGATCTGTTAGTCAATTCACCTGAAACATGTAAGCTCATTTCATTGTTCAAATCATTCAACTTAATATATTTATTTAATGAACCAACAAGAATGACAGCAACTTCAGCTTCGAGCATAGATAATGTATTCACTAATTGTAAAGTAAAAGATTCGTTTGTAATTAGTGGCGTTAGGTCAGACCATACTGGTCAACTAGTATCTTTTGAGTCGGATATAAAATTAAACCTAGTTAAATCAATTCGATTAAGACCTCTTACTAAAAATAAATTAAATTCTTTTAATAATAACGTTTTTAGTAACCTTTGTAACGCCAGTTTTTTTTTTTTTTTTAGTTTTTTTTTTAACATAATATACAATTGAAAATTCTAAAAACAAAAACAAACCTATATACAAATATAAAAGGGAGACGGAAAAGACCTCATCGTGCATCAAAAAAATCGTCCAGTTTTGATTCAAAAGACCCCAATATAAATTACGGCACGTTGTTTTCTACAATTTGCCATGAATTCAATAAAACGTGTTCTGTAAAAACAGTTAAAGTCAATAATTCCAAATAAAAATTTAGTGAATGGGCCACTGTGGGCATAAGAAAAAGCCGAGATATCTTATATAAATTATAAGAATCTTACGAAAAATCTTTGACTTCCGATAAAGTTTTTCACACTTATTTTAGAAACTATTCCAAAATATTTAAAAGAGTCTGCGCTCTAGCGAAATCTCAAATAATAATTAACAAAATTGTTTCAAATAATAAAATAAAAACTGTGTGGCAATTAATTAATAGAGAAACTGGAAAGACACAACAACGCGATCAGAATGAGTTGTCTTTGAAAATAAATAATCAAACCATTTCTGATAAGCAAGAAGTCGCTGAGACATTAGAAAAGTTCTTTACCAACATTCCGTTAGAGGTTACGAAGTCTCTTCCCTCCTCATCTAAATTAGCTGAAGCTCTTCTTAAAGAAAACTTTACCAAAGACATACCGACCTTTAAATTTGAACCAATATTTATTGATACAATTAAAAACGTGTACAAAAGTCTCAATATACAAAATACTGAAGACTTATGGGGGATATCCGTTAGGGTTCTTGAAGATATTATTGACTCAATTGCTCCTGTCCTAACAGGCATATTCAATCAATGTTTGGACAGCGGCACGTTTCCTGACTTAATGAAACATAGCAAAGTAGTACCAATTTTCAAATCAGGTTGTAAGAGTGATCCCTCTAATTATAGACCTATATCCGTGCTTCCAGCATTGAGTAAAATATATGAAAAAATCATGCTGGATCAGATGTTGTCTCAATTCAATTCAAATGGGATCCTGCATAGTCAGCAGTTTGGTTTCACGAAAGGTAGGTCGACAACGGACGCGGGAGTAAAACTCATCAGTCACATTTTGGAATCTTGGGAGAAATTCCAGGATGCCATTGGCATTTTCTGTGATCTCTCAAAAGCGTTCGACTGCGTCGACCACAACACACTGAAAATTACACCACTACGGAATTCGAGGACAAGCTGCTAATCTTGTGCTGTCATATTTATCAAACAGACAGCAAAAAGTGAATGTTAATGGGGTGACGTCCTCCGGGTCTCTAGTCAAGATGGGCGTGCCCCAAGGTTCAATTCTCGGCCCTTTCCTTTTTCTTGTTTACATTAATGATCTCCTTTTTATGATGGCCAAATTATCGGATATAATTCTATTTGCTGATGATACTTCGCTAATTTTTAAAATAGATAGGAAAGATACGGATGTCCTACATGTCAACGAAAGTCTTATTATTCTCACAAAATGGTTCGCAGCTAACAATCTTTTACTGAATGCGACAAAAACTAAATGTCTTAAGTTCTCTTTACCAAATGTACCACATCGTGACCTAAATTTAAATCTTGACGGCAAAAGTCTTGAAGTTATAGCTGAAACTGTATTTTTAGGGATTACTATCGATTCAAAACTGCAGTGGGGCGCACACATTAGAACTCTTTCGGGTAGGTTAAGTTCAGCTGCATTTATGCAGTAAGGAAAATAAGGCAGTTAACCGATGTAGCCACAGCTAGGTTAGTATATTATGCTTATTTCCACAGTATTATGTCTTATGGCATTCTGCTGTGGGGATCAGCAGCAGATGTTGACTCAATTTTCATCTTACAAAAGAGGGCAATCCGCGCGATCTATAAAATGGGTCCTCGCGAGTCCCTTAGAGAAAAAATTAAAGAAATCGATATACTGTCTCTACCTTCACTTTATATTTTGGAATGTATTTTGTATGTCCGCAAAAATCGAGGGCTTTTCAAAACTAGAAGCGACTTACATAATTTAAATACACGCAGTAAGCACAAAATTGTAATACCCAAATTCAGATTAACAAAAACTAGCAAGTCTTTTCATATAAACAGTATATGCTTTTATAACAAGTTGCCAAAGTCAGTTAAAGAACTGACCGATGGAAAATTCAAAAACTACATCAAACGTGTCTTTGTTAAAAAAGCATATTATAAAATCAAGGACTATGTTGAAGATAAAAAATTTGGCTTTAGCTCCTTCTGCACAAGCGGTTTCCCTGGTAACTCATAAACGGCACAAATATGTGGTTGTCTCTAACTATTCTCAATCTCATTAATTCTTTGTTTTTTTTTCCATATTTTGATTATTCTTTTTACAATGGTTTTCAATCATCTTCATAGCCCTTTGCTAAGAATAGTTACAGCACTGATAACAATATTTGTGCCACATGTTAGATTTAGTCTTTTTTTTATTTTACTTTTGTATAGATTCCTTTACCGATTGTTTTGTAAATGTGTGAACATTGTAGGCCTTCTAGATGTTTGTTAACTCGTTTTATTTTCTTTTGTTTAAATAATATGTAATCTTTTTTTTTGTTTTTCTTACGACTTGCTGTCGGGCCTACGTTGTCCCCACATATCTAAGTACTAATGCTGTAACAAGGAAATATTGTAAAACCAAACCATTTTTTAAAAGAGTAACCATGGAGTTTCTTGCCGGTTCTTCTCCATAGGAAACGACCAACCAAAACCGTGCACCTTTTGCCGACGTTTTATAAGTGCCCATGTAGGCCTATATGAAAAAAAAACAATTGATTTTGATTTTGACACAAAACTCCACAAAGTTTCATTACTCTTTAAGAACTACGACAATTTAATACACGAGGTGAATCAAGAATCCACTATCATACGACAGTTTATTTATAAGAAATTATCAAAGGTCAGTATCACAACTTATTAAACGGGTAACTTTGAACTGCGATAATTTCGGTTTTAATTAAAAGTTCATAGAAACTTTTACACGCACTCCGCCGGTTCTGGGTACTGTACACCTAGAATTTCTAAAGAACTATATTTTTTATTGTATTTTTATTGCCTTTTCTGTGGCATATTTTCGTAAACATATTACTCCAACATATTGGCCAAAACTAAACTATACTAAACTAAAAGTCAAACACGTGGAACCGGCATTACACTTTTTTCTTGAGTTCGTGGGTAGGTTTTCATTTCAATTTTTATTTTTGACGGTATTTGTAATAAAGTTTCTTTTTTTTCAACGCCATTTTGTCACTCTTTCATGTGCGCCCGATCAGCAGAACGATCGTTATTAGCAGAACTGTATTTCGTTAAAATAGTTTAATTTCGGTGGAATATCGATGATAAGTGTAAAAACTAAGAAATATTGAACTCGTTATGGGTAAGTCACAAATTAAAATGTTAATTAAAATTACGATTATTTTTGGGAATATGAAACGTGTTCTATGGTGACGTCATTTTTATTATAGTGGTGTATCACATCATCAGCCTATTAATGTTCCCACTGCTGGGACACAGGCCTCCTCTCTGTGAGAGGGAATGGGCCGTAATCCACCACGCGGGCCCAGTGCGGGTTGGTGGATGTCACATGTCTTCGAATTTATAGTTCTAGGACATGCCGGTTTCCTCACGATGTTTTCCTTCACCGTTTTGAGAGCAGTGGTGATGAAATAATTTACACAAAGTAAAGCGCCTGCTTGGGCTCGAACCCACGACCTACAACTTGTAAGTCGCGGCGGATACCACTGGGCCACCACTGCTCTAAACATGTGGTGTGGTGTATAAACATGGTTTATTATAGTCAACCTCAAATTCATGAAATCGATTCAGGTGGGTGAATTGTTCTTTATATTTATGTCGTCGAGGTGGGTCCGGTCGGTCTTATCATACTCATAACTGTCATAACTCCATGCCTCGAAATGCATGTTAAGCCGTTGGTCCCAGCTATCATTTGTAGGAACTTGGTTCACAGTCGTTACGGATAGTCAGATACCAGGAAATCTCGCACCAGTCTTGCCAAAGGGGTATCGTGTTATTCAGTTAGGTACTGAATTATAAATTCAAATAAACTGTACATCTGAACTAAGTCATTCTGTTTTCAAAATCAGTTATTTATTAATACCTGTGGGTTTTGTTTTTCTGTAATATCACCTTATCTATGACCATGATTCATATGCAAATTTTTAGTATGGGGTCCGACTATGCGTTTCAAACGGCTTTATTTTGCATACCTACATACTTAAAATCACTACTTTATCCACTGTAAATAGTGCAAAAATGTATAGTAGATTATAATACTGTCACATAAATAAGATTTTTATGAGGTCTATTACATTCCGACCGTCATTTTTGTGTGTCAATTTTGTCAACTTTAGCGATCTTATTCAGAAAAACTGAAAGAACTCGAAATTTTGACTTATTGAAGCGTGCTGGTCCATAACCTAAAGTAATCGTATCGGATATTCTGTGCAGACTGAATTTATTCTTGTACCTTCATACATAGTATGAGATATGACTGTAATGTGGGTCAGTGGGTCGTCTTAGGGGCAAAAAACTTAATTCAGAGTCAGTTGCTAACACAAGGTTAAATTAATATTATATATCCCATAAATAACACGGGGTTAGCTACTAACTTGAAGTTATTACAATAACCCAGTGAGTTGCAAGCGGGCCTTAGTATAATAGTTATAACGGACATACCTTTTGATTTCGTAATTGGAACTTTACGATTTGACAGTATATAAAGTTTTTTTTTTTTCTTTAGTTTGTTAAAAGTCCTTTTTATTCATTTTTAATGCTAGTTGTGTCCGCAGGTTCTGCATCTGCTCTATCGCCAAGAGTGGTCGTGCAGCTTTGTGACTTATTTCGTCCTCCTCCAATTTGAAACTCTGTGTTTGTGATTTGAAGTTGGAGTGCAAAACAAATCAGATGATGCGGGACGTGCAGCCTGACCACATCAATATGCTACCGTCACAGATTGAGCGATTCTTCACAGTCTTCAAGCAATACGTCGGCCAGAATCCGGTTCATTACGTCGATAATGATCAGAAGTTAGAGCTGTGCATCGGCTGCATGCAGAATCCTGCAGATGTGAAACTGAACAGGCGATGCCACGCTCCTCCCCCGCACTTCACAGGGGGACCGCCGCCGTGTACGCGGTGCAATTGACATGTCCTCTGGTGCTGCTCATGCATGGGTCGCTGGTGGGCGTCTAGTGCCCAGGGTCCACCAGAGAGCTGGCTGTCAGGCCGCGCTACCTGCCTGGAGTGCCGTGCGTCGTTTTGCATCCTGGGTGCCAGCGCGCGTGCCCCGCTTCTGATGCCCGCGCCCACCGCACGTGCTGCTCCTAGTCACCGCCATCTACCGCCGTTACAACCCGTACTGCACTCATCCAAAAAAGGCCCTTTTCAGGGCCGCATATGATTCAAATTAAAAGTTTCTTAAACGGTATTGTCAAAAAAAACCAGCCAAGTGCGAGTCGGACTCGCGCACGAAGGGTTCCGTACCATTATCGCAAAAAACGGCAAGAAAATCACGTTTGTTGTATGGGAGCCCCACTAAAATACTTATTTTATTCTATTTTTAGTATTTGTTGTAATAGCGGCAACATGAATACATCATCTGTGAAAATTTCAACTGTCTAGCTATCACGGTTCATGAGATACAGCCTGGTGATAGACAGACAGACAGACTGACAGACAGACGGACCGCGCAGTCTCAGAAATAGGGTCCCGTTTTTACCCTTTCGGTACGGAACCCTAAAAATTTAGGTATTATTATTTTGTTTATTTATATGTTTGACTACTTTCTCACCTGATGGAAAGCGATGATGTGGTAGACAGTGAAGCACGCTTGCCTAGAAGTAACCTATTAACTCATGACTTACAAACCCCCAGGTTATAGCTATCAGGAAACAGACTCCAGCAGGACATTCCTAACCTTAGCTGTACTGTCTTGGGGTTGGGGTCAGTAGTATACGGATGTTGCGCTACCAGAGGGTGTCTTTCGGCTGTGTCTCGGGCCAGGATAGGGTGGCCTTAGGGGACGCGATAAAGGGAGCAACGCAGGGGTTCGTTGTCTCTGCCCCTCCACCGAAAAATCCTCTTATCCGTCTAGTGGGAGTCGCAAATGACCCTGTTTGAGGGCCTGTCTCCGGGTTCTATGCGGGTTAGAGTTATACGACGCACCAGAGGTAGATCATCGGCCACAACCAACGTGGTCCTGGAGGTAGGCGCTGGCCATTGGCAGCGAATGAACAGCCAGCGCGTGAAACTTGGGTATCAGGTGGTACTTTTGGGGCTGGTCTGTGTTAACAAACTTACGCTTTGAGCTTTCAGCGACAAGCCTCGTAGGGCTTGGCTTTGTCGATGCAGTCCTACCTTGTCCGTCTCCTTCAGAGACGGCAAGGTGGCGTGGTCTTGAGGGAGAGCGCTACGGTCGTGTAGATCCTCAAGGCAAGTGCGGTGATTTTCCTTCTCGTGGTTGCCGCCCTGTTTTTGGTCTAATTCCCTATGAAATAGACGTAACAGAAATCACCGGGCGACGTAACACAGGGGTGGCGAGGTCATGCCCCTGGGTGTCCACCATTGAACGAGAACAATGATGGATAGCAATGACCTCCCGCGTGTTTGTGCCGTGCGCGGGGACCCGTACGGGGGGATGAAGGGATCCTGGTGGCTGAGCCGACGAGCGTAGGCGGTTTAACGTCTCTGAGGCAACACTCCACTTTGGCCCGGATTTCTCATCACACGGGAGGCCGTAGTTTAGCCAGCTACGGTCAATCGGCTGCGGGGTCCGGTCAGACGGCCCCCAGGCGAGTTCACTCCCATTGGGGGCTTGTAGGCGGCAGTGCTCGCTCGCATCGCTAGTGGTAGCGGTGTGGGTTGGTGCTGTGCAGTCTCGTGAGCAACTAATGGGGGGGGGCTATATCCCTCGACTAAACCCTGGTGCTACCGTAGCATCGCCACTTGAGCACTCCATGGCGGGTGGGGATAGTTGAGGGACGAAAATATTATCGGGTTTTTTTTTTTTAATGGATTTTAACAAAAAAAAAAACAACAAGGCGAAAGGACCGGCGAAAGCTGGGACTGCGCTCCAAAAGGCGGGACCGGCAAAAGCTGGGACTGCACACCAGACGGCGGGACCGGCGCAAGCCGGGACTGCATCATCCCTTGCAGGAACGTCCAGAGGCGAGACTGCAGTGGGATCGTCTCGAGATGGGGCTGTGGTGGGACTGTCAATTGACGGTACTGCTGCGGCACTGTCGAGGGTCGGCACTGCTGTGGGACCACCGAAGGGCGGAACTGCAAACCAGCCCACCGGGCATAAGGGTACTGCCAAAGCTGGCGCGACACGGGAGCCTTGCGTTAGAGGTCAAATGATCTCGGACCTTGCAGCCCCGGACGCGACCAGCAAAGGCAGCACCTCGTCGTCTCCTGGGGGCCGGCATGATTCAGGCTGGCTTCCGGTTGGACGATCTGGGGCGCAGCGGAAAAAGCGTCAAAAGCTGAGACAGCAGGCGGCTCTTGAGGGGACTCCTACGGAGGGCCCATCAAAGAGACCGCGTGCTGTTCTCAGCGGGGACAGCGGGGACACGGTGGCCAAGAGAATAAAGACCCAAGGGCATTCATCCTCAACCGGATCCTTTAGGGATGCGGTGGCGGCTGTGAAACTCGCTGTCGTCACAGTCAAGTACCCAGAGGAGTACTTGAAGGCGGAGGACTTGGCGCCAATCCAGGAGCTCATTATTGGGAAACTGGAGGATGCGCCGGATCCTCTGCCTGTTCTCACGGTTGCTCCCGGAGTCGTTGCAGGTGCAGTACATGTATCTTGCGACGACTCTGATGCAGCTTGCTGGTTTCGGGGTGCCATCCACAATGTGGAACTTGGCTCCCTGAAACTCAAGGTCGTCGACGCCAAGGACCTTCCAAAGCCAGTCAAAATGGCATGGAAGAGTCGCAACTTGGCGTTGCAAGACTCTGCCCGGGCCATTCGACTGCTCCAGCGACTTAACCCTGCCTTGAGGACGGACGACTGGAAGGTCGTAAATACTCTCACTGAGCAGACCGGCATCCGTCGTATCGTCCTCATGGACGGGGTGTCCGCTGGGGTCATCAAGGCCGCGGGCTACTCTCTTCCAGGAGGTATTGAACGATACTCGTTCAAGCTCCTGGAAGAAGACAAGGGAGAGGCGCCCACTGTGGAAGCAGAAGCGGAGCCCTCCGAGGATGGACCACCGCTTTGCGATGGGGCCATCGACGAAATCTCTGCTCACGACGCAGCGCAGGAGACAGAGGTTCAGACCGGGGCGTCAGAGGCAGACCACGAGGATGACATCCTCGGGGAATTCGACAACCTGGGGATTGAGTCGCCGACTGCTCTCGAGGAGAGCCAGGCGATGGAGGAGGGGCCTCAAAACTAAGGCCCTCCCATATCAACACAGGCCCATCAAAATCATCCAAGATGGAGGGACTAAGGTGTGTACAAATAAATTTGCATCATTGCAGAGCCGCTACTGCCCTTCTGGCTCGGCAACTGAAGCTTAACACATATGACGTTGCCTTGATACAGGAACCTTATCTGTATAAGGGGACTATAAAAGGCTTAGGTGGGACAGGAGGTATGGTATTCTATGACTGTCCAACTAATGACGCGAGGACTTGCATCTATATCAGGGGCGGTATAGAGGCAATGCCCTCACGTACTTTCTGTTACAGGGATCTCACAACAACTTTGATCCAAGTGGGGACGGGAACAGAGAAAAGGAGAATTATCCTTGCCTCTGCCTATCTCCCATATGAACAAAAGGAACCAGTAACACCACTAATCAGAAGGCTGGTTGAATACGGCAACCAAGAAAACCTCGACCTGATACTTGGCTGCGATGCGAATGCACACCACGTCGTTTGGGGCAGTTCAGATGTCAACAAACGAGGGGAGGATTTGTTGGACTTTGTGGTAAGCTCTTCTTTACAAATCCTTAATGCAGGCAATAAACCTACTTTCAGGACCTCGGCGAGAACTGAAGTTATTGACCTGACACTGGCTTCAAACAGGGCCAGCGGTCATATTGAAAACTGGCATGTATCGGACGAAATCTCTCTGTCTGACCATAATTATATATGCTTTAGGTTTAGGACGGCGGGAGTAGCCGAAACTAGACGAAGGAGAAACCCAAGGCATACAAATTGGGACTCGTACAGGAGGGACCTAAAAATAAATCTAGGGAGCCCTAAAGGTAAGCTTAATTCCATACTAGATATAGAATTTGAAGCGGACAGAATCAAGATGGGCACCATCGGTGCATGGGAAGATAATTGCCCAGAGAAAAAGGCCTTTTGTAAAAAGGTACCATGGTGGACTCCTAAACTAGTTAAAATACGTCAGGAAACACGACAGGCTGAGGTGTAGTAGTACTACCTATAGTATAAGGTCTATGACCCTATCCATATGAATGTATCTTCTATTAATATATTAACACACTTATACTCTTGCAGTCAGTAATTAAAGGTAATCGCTTGAGAACAGTTGTTTCAATAACACTACATCCCCACATGGCGACCCTTGCCATTTTTGGGGCGCGTGACGCGTTTTCTATCTCGGCGTAGTGTTACGGCTCCAAAGCAAAGTAAATAAATTAAACTCTTTGTAATAAATTGGCGTGGAAATATCTGTGGATAATGGAACTTTCGTAATTAAAATGAATCAAGTACATTTAAAAAGTTAATTTAACGTCCGGAAATCAGTGAAAATGTGTCGTTCCAACGTAGAAAAGGAGACGGTCTTCGTGAACCAGAATTCTGCTGGTTCCAATAATGCACACGTTGAAGAATTGAAGGCACATATTTCGACGATCAGTATTATCCTCATAGTAATTTGCGTTTTACTGGGTCTTGGCATTATATATTTTGCGTGGAAGCAGTACAGGAATTGCCACCATTCCTGGATCAGGGACCAGATTTTGCAGAACAGCCTGCGACGATCGTTCAACCGTTCCAGAGCAATTCGCGGAGAAGAGCAAGTAAATCTTCCAATGACGTAGAAGTCGGAGTATTCATCATACTCATCTGGCAGCTGTGCGGTATCATTTATTTTAGTGAAGTGCATACTAAGTGCGTCTCAAGTGCGTTGTGCGTATTATAGTGCGTAAAATGAATTCGCGAATCATCATATAAATAAAGAGACAATAAAATGATAATAGACATTAAGAATTAAAATAATGAACTCTAAGATAAATTAGCAGTTTAAGTTTGTTTTGAGTGATCGTATATCATCATGTATCATCTTACACGCTGTGTCCCCTACTACAGTAATTCACTGTGAGAATCGGGTATGTATTAAATGGTTTAATTAATATAGATTACTTTTGCATGAGGGAATGGAAGATGAATTGTTACATTGCTTAAATGACCTTATATCAATAAGGAAATATTTAATTAAAAAGGGAAAACACGATTTAAGGGTAATATTATTAAGAATAAATTATGTGAGGTTGAAACAATTTATGAGAAAAGTAAAGGATTAATAAAGCTATTCAAAAAATCAGAATTGTTAAAATCATTATCAGTTACGAAAAACGAAATAGAATCGTGTTATTCGCAAATTAATGTTTTGTGCACTGTAATTAAATCAGACTGTGATAGTGACAGTGATATTTCTGGAGCAAGTCCAAATTCAGAATCAATCATGGAGTTCGATTTGAAAACGGCATGTAGTTTGATTCCTGTAATGACCAATAACGAAAATAATATCAGAAGTATCATTGACTCAATAGAAATGTACGCAGACATGTTGTCGGAAACGGGGAAAAAATTACTAATGACATTCGTTTTGAAAAGTAGATTATCAGAAAATGCTAAATTACGTATAACCAATAAATACACATCTGTGAACGATTTTGTCAGAGATTTACGTGTTGCACTTTTACCTAAAAAATCGTTTACTGCAATACAATCACGATTACAAAACGCAACGCAAGGCTGGCGTACAATTGATCAGTTTGGAACAGAATTAGAAAAGTTATTTACTAATCTGACCATATCGCAAGCAAATGGTAATTCTGATAGTTATTCCGTACTCAAGCCCATAAACGAAAAATTGGCAATTAAGCGATTCGCAGATGGATTGAAGGATTCGAGACTAAGTACGATTATTGCTGCACGTAACTATGACAGTTTAAAGGACGCGATCCAGGCAGCGAAAGATGAAGAGTTGACATCAGCATCGACTTCGACCAACGAAAATGTCATGCAGTTTTCACACCGCGGAAGAGGTAAGTTTCATAACAATAACAACAACTTTAGGAATGGCCGTGGTTCTCATAATCAGCAGTTAAACCAACGCAGTCGAGGACATCATTATCAGCATAATTCAAATAATTTGAGAGGTAATTTTAGTCCCAATTCTAATAACTTCGGCAGACGTGATTTCAATAACTCACGTGGGCGATCATTCCATAACTATCGTGGTAACGGACGTGGACGAGATTATCAAACTTCGAACGAGAATCGATCGAGTAATGAAACTCGTAGTAAAGGTCGTACCAATAGAATATTTTATTCCAACAATGAACAAGATAAGAACGATAGTATGCCTACAACAAACGAAATGCAGTTTTTTCGATCTTAAACATAACATTTTAGCTTTGCAAGGTAAGGCAAAATTTTTAGCATTATACATAGGTAATAGGAAATATTATTGGTTAATAGATACCGGAGCATCTTTGTCCGTAATTAAAAAAGATGCGTTACCATACAATAGTGCGGTAATTAGAGATGAAACCATCATAAATGGTATTGGAGGTAAAATTAGTTCATCAGGGTTTGTTCAACTTAGTTTGACTCATCGTGATGATCAACACTTTGTTGACTTTAATATCAAGCTTCATGTTTTTGATAACATACCATTAAAGGCAGATGGAATATTAGGTTTAGACTTTCTTTGTCAGTACGCTTCAAATATAAACTTAGAAACTAATGTCATTAACCTATCTAATTATGGAAAGTATTATTCATTAGAACTAAGTGATGTCATAGATTACTCAGCTGAGGTGTTACATATCCCAGCACGAAGTGAGTCGATACATTATTTACCATTAAATATTGAGAATATGAATGACTATTATCCATAGTGAACAGTTAGCGGAAAATGTTTTTCTAGCGAAATGTATTGGACGAATAAAAAAGAATAGATTACCGGTTAAAATTTTGAACACTAACGAGCAGGATATTTACCTACCAACTTTTCAACCACAGATATATTCAATTGAAGAGTATCACTTATGCAATTTTAAATCAAACACTAACAGTTTAGAACGAGCAAAGAACTTATTAAACATTTTAAATTTAAATCATTTAAAAATGGACGTACGGAAATCAATTGAAGAATTATGTTCTAAAATATTCGGATGTTTTCTTTTTACCAGGTGATAAGTTAACGACTACAAATGTTTATGAACAATCCATAACTATAAAACCAAATACAAGTCCGGTTTATACGAAGCAGTACCGATTGCCGCATTCTTTGAAAAATGAAGTAAATAGGCAAATTCAAAAAATGATTGACAATGACATTATAGAAGAGGCGAAGAGTGAGTGGTCGAGTCCTGTTTTACTGGTACCAAAAAAAAGCAGCAACGATAAAAAATGGCGACTAGTGGTCGATTATCGGAAGCTTAATGACCGTATTGTAGACGATAAATTTCCTTTGCCAAGTATTACGGAAATTTTGGATTCGCTCTCTGGCTCAGTCTATTTTTCGCATTTAGATCTTAATCAAGGATATTACCAAGTAGCTTTAGATAAAAACAGTAGAGAGTATACAGCGTTTACAACTAGTACTGGGCAATACCAGATGAAGAGGCTACCTATGGGATTAAAAACAAGTCCGAGTGCTTTTAGTAGAGTAATGTCAGTTGCTATGTCTGGGTTAACATACGATAAATGTTTTATATATTTAGACGATTTAGTAGTCTTTGGGAGAAATTTAGATATCCATAATAAAAACCTAACAGACGTCTTGGAAAGACTTAGGAAAATTAATTTAAAATTAAATCCAGAAAAATGTAATTTTTTAAAGAAAGAAATTCTTTATTTAGGGCATTTAGTATCAGAAAATGGAGTCTTACCCGACCCAGTTAAAGTAGAAGTATTGCAAAATTACCCTGTACCAAGTAATACTGATGAAGTAAAAAGATTTGTAGCATTTTGTAACTATTATAGGAAATTCATTAAAAACTTTGCAAGAATAACTTGTCCATTAAATAAATTAACTAGAAAACATGTACCATTTGTTTGGACTGAAGAGTGTCAAAGTGCGTTTGAAGCAATGAAACATGCTTTAAGTACACCACCAGTATTAGATTTTCCAGATTTTTCTGAAAATAATGAGTTTGTCATTCAAACAGATGCGTCAGGGACGGCTATTGGAGCAGTCTTGTGCAATCAAAATATGAAACCTGTAGCTTATGCTAGCAGACCTCTGAATAAAGCTGAACTCAATTATCCAACCATTCAGAAAGAGTAAGTTGCAATTGTTTGGGCTGTAAAGTATTTTAGACCCTATGTATACGGTAAATCATTCACAATTATGACAGACCATAAGCCTTTAATATATTTATTTTCAATGAAGGACCCATCTAGCAGACTACTTAAATTTAGACTAGCACTAGAAGAATACGATTTTAAAATTTTATATTTAAAAGGAAAAGATAATAGCGTAGCAGATGCATTATCTAGAATTAATATAACATCGGATACTTTAAAACAGATGCATAATGAAATTTCTTTAGTTATGACTAGAGCACAGAAAAAACGTTTAGATGTAGGAAAACAATTGGATACACCTAGTTTTAGTAAACGAGACGAAACGTGGCCTGATCAACCACGAGTAGTTGAGGTACTAAAAATTCCGAATAATTCAGTAGAAATGAGTTTTATAGGAAGTGATGAATTAAATAAATTAAAAAGACAAAATAATATAGATGAAGAAAAGGAATGTTTTATTTATAGCAATCGAAAGAAGATGTTGTATATTAATCTTAACTTTAGAGCACAACTTACGCGAGCCGAATTTGTGACTAAGTTAGGTCATTTTTGTAAACGAATAGGTATAAATGAGCTATGCATAGTAAAAAATAAGGAATATGAGAGTTTTATTAAAGATGTATTAAAAGAGATAAAAGACAATAAGGATTGGACCGGTCCACGTATTTATGTATTGAGAGGAGTTAGGAGAATTTATAATGAAGAAGAAAGAAAGTATATTTTACATGACTTTCACCTACTACCTACCGCAGGACATGCAGGAGTACGTGGATGACCAATAATATTAAGAGACATTTTTACTGGCCAGGCTTAGACAACGATATTAGACAATTTGTGAGTAAATGCATTAAATGTCAGAAAATGAAGCATTGTAAGTATATCAAGGCGCCCATGGAGATAACTACAACGGCTTCACATGCTTTTGAAAAAAAATATCTGGACGTCGTAGGTCCATTAGAAAAAGACATTGAAGGAAATTGTTATATTTTGACACTGCAGTGCGAGCTTACTAAGTTCGTAGAGGCCTATCCTTTGAAAACGAAGGAAACCGTAAGTATTGCTAAAGCATTAGTTAATAATTTTATTTTAAGATTTGGAATACCTAATACCATCGTAACTGATCGTGGAACAGAATTTGTATCGTCAGTAATGGAACAGGTATGTAAACTTTTATGTATAAATAAATTAATGTCTACAGCGTATCACCATCAATCCATCGGTGCGCAATTTAGGATCGTTTTTACGAATACAGTGTAATGGTCAAAAAGACACATGGAGTCACTGGCTACCATTTTGGTGTTATAGTTTCAACAATACTGTTCATACAGAGACAAAGTACACACCATTCGAACTGGTATTTGGTAGAGCTAGTATAGTACCATCTAGAGTTAGTCAGTACATAGAACCATTGTATAATCCAGAAAGTTATCCTTTAGATCTTAAGTATAGGTTACAAGTAGCACATCAAGATGCTCGTAATAATTTACTTATACCAGGCCCCTCAGAAAGTATTGCGAAAAAAAGTTTTTATATATGGGAGACTGGCCAGTTATAATGTTTTTCGAAAATATGATTATTTATAAGTAAAAATAAGTAAGTTCCAATTTCAAAATTTCCCTCCACATTTTTTGCGAGTTAATTCAAAGTATTGTGTCTCACTGAAATATGGATCTGCGCCGGGAACATTTTAGAGCTATGATTTTATACGATTTCAAGTGTCGCCTGAAACCGGATGAATCGTACGATAGACTTCAAATGGCATTCATGGATGAAGGCCCTTCCAAGGCAACCGTGTATCGTTGGTATAACGAATTCAAGCGCGGTCGACCAACTTTGGGGGATGACGAAAGAAGCGGTCGCCCTTTGACGGCTGTTACCGAAGAAAACGTGCTAGCAGTGAAAAATTTAATCCAAGACAATAGGCGAATTACATATCAGGAGATTCAACACATATTGAAGATTGGATCGGGAAGCGTTCACGAGATTCTACACAGCCATCTTCGCGTGAGGAGGATAGTATCACGCTGGGTGCCGCACAACCTCACCGATGCTCAGAAGCAGGCCCGGGTGGAATGGTGCCGTGATATGCTTAACAAATTTGAAGCAGGCTCGTCTCGGCGTGTTTACGACATCGTTACAGGTGATGAGTCCTGGATTTATCAATACGACCCAGAAACCAAGCGCCAGTCGACTGTTTGGGTGTTTCAAAATGAGCCAACGCCTACCAAAGTGAAGCGATCTAGAAGCGGGGGTAAGATTTTGATCGCTAGCTTTTTTAATTTGACTGGCCACTTGGTATCAATTCCCTTACGGGATCAAAGAAGCATTAATGCCGAATGGTATACTACCAAATGTTTGCCAGAAGTTTTCTCTGTTATAAGCAACAAGCGACCAAACACAGGGCTCCGCGGGCTACTGCTCCACCACGACAATGCACCTGCGCACACCGCACTCAAAACGAGGGACTTCCTGGACAGCACGCCAGTCAAACTCCTGGGTCACCCTCCTTACAGCCCTGATCTAGCACCGTGTGACTTCTTTTTATTCCCAAAAATAAAAAATCAGCTCAAAGGGATACAATTTTCGTCGCCGGAAGATGCGCTGGCTGCGTTCGAGCAGGCTGTAAAGGAGGTGTCTGCGGCGGACTGGAAAAAGTGTTTTGAAAACTGGTTTAGGCGCATGAATCTTTGTATAGAGGCTGGTGGAAAGTACTTTGAAAAGATTTAATAAAAATATATGTACGTATGGAACAATTTTTTTTAGTTTCGCAAAACTTTCTGAGTGTCCCACGTAAGTAAACAAAACCGTAAGAGTTGTTATGATAAGTCTTTAAATAATGTGACATACAGTAAAGGACAACTAATTTTAATTAGAAATGAAATAGCTAATAAGTTAGATCCTCAATGGGAGGGACCATTTGTTGTTTTAAATGATTTAGGTGTTAATGTAGAAATATTAAAAAATAATAAAACCTATTTAATCCATAAAAATAGAACCAAACCTTTGGTAACATAAGAAATGTTATTAAGTTATATTTACGTATAAAAAAATAATAATTGTAAACTATTTTTTTTTTTTTCTATCACCCCTGAGGTGAGGTGTAGTAGTACTACCTATAGTATAAGGTCTATGACCCTATCCATATGAATGTATCTTCTATTAATATATTAACACACTTATACTCTTGCAGTCAGTAATTAAAGGTAATCGCTTGAGAACAGTTGTTTCAATAACACTACATCCCCACAAGGCCTTTAATGATGCAAAAGCCAAGAAGGATTTCTCAGGCTATCATAGCATGCTGACAAGGTACAACACGGCGGTACGCAAGGCCAAAAGAACTAATTGGCGGCAGCATTGCACCTCCATTGAAACTCTGCCAAATGGAATGAGGGTGTGCAAAGCAATGTCCATGACTAAGACAAACCCACTATCATCTATAAAGGATGAGAATGGGCATCTCACGGAAACTGGACAGGACACTCTGGGCGTGATGTTAAGGACTCACTTCCCGGAATGTATACTGCGCGACAGCGATGAAGAGGAACCAGTCACAAGGGACGAGCTCACAAGGCACACGTCCAAAAATAACTGGCTCACGGCAAAGAAAGTGGTAGATGAAAATAAACTAAAGCTTGCCATAGCGGGCTTCCAGCCTCTCAAATCACCTGGTCCGGATGGCATCTACCCAATACTATTGCAAGAAGGGGCATCTGTTTTGATACCCCATTTGAGCAAGCTCTACAGAGCCTGCATAGCCTTTGGGTACGTACCCAAAGCATGGAGGGAGGTCAAAGTCACCTTTATACCGAAGGTGGGTAGACCGACTTATGAGGAAGCTAAAGCTTACAGGCCCATCAGTCTATCATCCTTTCTCCTAAAAGCTCTGGAGAAACTGGTAGACAGGTACCTAAGAGAGGGACCACTTAAAGTATTCCCTCTACATCAACTACAGTGCGCCTACAGCCCTGGCAAATCTACGGAAACGGCATTGCACTATGTTGCGAGTCGAGCCGAGGCTGCGCTTGAGGGACAGGAGATATGTGTTGGGGCTTTCCTCGACATAGAGGGAGCCTTCGACAAGACAACATTCGAGTCCATACGCATAGCTGCAAAGGAACATGGCATCAATGATACCACGTGCAACTGGATTGACAATATGCTGAGAAGCAGGATAGTCAGATCGGAACTGATGGGAGACAGACTTAGTGCAAAAACAACAAGAGGTTGTCCGCAAGGCGGAGTGCTGTCACCGTTACTGTGGTGCTTGGTAGTAGATTCGCTACTTACCAAACTCAATAACGGACCATTCTACACAGTAGGCTATGCAGATGACATAGCTATAATGGTTAATGGTAAATTCCCGAACATAGTCTCTGGATTATTACAACAGGCATTGAGGATGACAGAAGAATGGTGTACTAAGAACCACCTCTCTATCAACCCAGGCAAAGCAGTCATTATTCCATTCACGAGGAAAAGACAACTAGGAAACCTAGGAGAGCCCTCCCTCAATGGAATAAAGCTGCCCTGGTCCACCGAAGTTAAATATCTGGGTGTAACGCTTGATAAAGAACTCAGGTGGAAAACTCATGTGAAAAATATTACGACAAAGGCCCTACGAGTGTTCGGCATGTGTCGCTCCACCTACGGTAAAACTTGGGGGCTAAAGCCCAAAGTGATACGATGGCTGTACTGGACAATGATAATACCTATTATCACATACGGCAGCATAGTGTGGTGGCCAAGAACAAAGCTTGCCTCGTGCAAAGCGCCACTCACCAGGTTACAAAGAACAGTGTGTCTCGGCATCACGGGTGCTTTCAGGACAACACCTACGGCAGCAATTGAGAGATACCTTAATATCCCTCCTCTGCATATGATGGTTGAATTCGAGGCAAGGAAGACATTACATCGTCTTGCTGTTGCTGGACTATGGGATGCCTCTAAGCCAAAGACTAACCATACAAAGTTCGATGGGAATGAAGACCTGGATCGGGTAACAAGCATGATATCCGATAAAATGCAAACTATGTTTGTGTTTGAAAGGTCTTTCAAGGTCCAAATCCCTACAATAGAGGACTGGACGAAGGGAATCGATCCACCAGAACAAGATAGTCTGGTATGGTACACTGATGGATCCAAAATGGAATCAGGTACAGGAGCGGGAATATACGCAAAAGGTTACAAATGTAGCAGAAGCTTAGGGAAGATGGCAACTGTATTCCAAGCAGAAACATATGCCATAATAACCTGTGCTCAAGAGAATATAGATAGAGGAACCAGAGGCAAATCCATATATATTCTTAGTGACAGTCAGGCTGCAATCAAAGCCATGGCATCCTACAAAGTGGACTCCAGACTTATTCTGGACGCTATCCAGGCCCTAAACAGGCTTGGGAAGCATAACAGGGTAAGACTGATGTGGGTCCCTGGGCACAAAGGAATCCATGGTAACGAAGTGGCAGATGAACTGGCAAGAGAGGGCTCAGCAAATGATTTTGTGGGTCCAGAACCATGTGTAGGCATTTCGACGTGTCTCGTCAAAGCCACATTTAGGGAGTTTGCAGATCAAAAACAACGAAAACATTGGCTGTCTAATACCGGTCTACAACACTCCAAGAAATTCCTAGGCTCTACGTTCAAAGCCCGGGAATGCATTTGGAATATGAGCAGGGGGCAAATCCGTTACCTGCTTGGGGCCTTTACTGGGCACTTTGGAACCAACGACATGCTCATGAAAATGGGTCTAACCGCGACACCCATGTGCAGGTTGTGTGGGGAACATACGGAACGCATGGAGCACCTTCTGTGCACATGCGATGCACTGGCTGGTAAGCGAATGAGTCTCCTAGGGGTTGGATATCCAAAACCAGAAGACTATAGGCTCATATCTCCTAGTCTCGTTGTAAAACTCATGAAAAGTGTTTTCAACGAGATCGGCGAGGAGTAAGTTATCTAGGGGAACACAATAGATCCCATGGGTCGAAGTGTCCGAGTTATTTCTCGGCCCCTCCACAAGATAAGATAAGATCAGGTGGTACTCGCCCTGGACCAGTCCCCCGTAGTCCAGTGCTACAACTGTCTGGGCTTCGGGCACATGGCGAGGGACTGTTTATCGGGCCTTAAGTGTGGGTATTGCGCCGAAGGGCATGATACCAGGGAATGTCCCAATCGCTCCCAACCCCCCCGGTACATAAATTGCTCTGAGAGCAAAATAACAGCGGATCCCGGTCACGCAGCCTATTCCGGCGTTTGCCCGGAGTGGGTCAAGTGGGATTGAATATCAAGAGATGCCATAAGTTATTGCTGAGGGCACCTCGACGGAATTCAAGTTTGCGCGGGTCAACCTTGGCCGTGGCCTCGCTGCCAAAAAGGAGGCATTATGCGATGCTGTCGGTAGCCGCACCGACATCTTAGTCATCCAGGAACCCTACGTGGGTACGAAGGTAGTGCTGTCGGCTCCTCACGTGGTCATACAGCACCCCCGCGGCTCCAAGGACTCTCCTGTAAAGGCGGCAATTGTCGTCATTAACCCAAATATTAGGGTTATCTGCGACCAAACGTTGAACTCTACAAATGTATGCTCAGTCATTCTACTCATCGGTCACTTGAGGATTGGCCTTATTAGCGTTTACCTCGAAGGCAGTAAAGAAGTAGACGACTACCTCAACGAAATACAGAATGTAGTCAACAAGATCGGCACACGTGATATCATTTTCGCTTGCGATGTGAACGCTTCGAGTCCTTGGTGGGGCTGTGATGCGGAGGACAGTAGGGGAAGGGCTGTGATGGACCTGCTGGCTCCTAACAGTATGTCCGTCCTTTACTCAGGAGTTACCCTAACATTCCACACCTTTAGAGGTGGAAGGCTTTTTTCCAGCGTCGTGGATATTACGGCCTGCAGCGACTCGTTGCTAGCAAAAATTACCGACTGGGGAGTGGACACAGATACAGCAATTCTGACCGACCACCGTACGATCAGGTTTAAACTCTCGGTACACAGCCGGAACCCACCATCAAAACACGCCACTACTAGAAAGTATAATACTATTAAAGCGAAATGGAGGATCTTTGCTGAGATCATGGACGCAGACATGGCTAATTTGGGTCTAACCACGAGAATTAACTGTTGCGAGGACCCATCTCTGAAAAAGCTTGATTGAGATTACCATGACGCAATTGCCAAGTCTTGCGATGGGGCAGTTCCAATGCACGCGCCTAGGAAAAATTCAATGCCTCAGTGGTGGACGGATGGTCTAGACTCACAGCGGAAAACAGTGAGAACACTCCGCAGAAAAATCCACTCTTCAAATCCTGTCAGAAGGCCATATTGCGTAGAAGAGTACGCCAAAGCTAGAGACGATTTCAAAAAGAACGTCGAGGCAACTCTAACTTCCAGCTGGAAGGAGTTCTGCAGCAGACAGAAGGAGGAAGATGTCTGGTCTTGCGCTCAGCAATCTTGTCCCGATGCTCAGGTACCAACCGAGTTGAAGCGTGCTTATTGAGCGATCCACTGACTGGCGCAACTCTTTCACCTGATGCATCGGCTGAACATCTCGCCGACACCTTCTTCCCGATTGATGATCCAGGTGCGGACTCCTCTGCTCATAAGTCAACCAGAGAGAGTCTGACTTACTGCTAAATATCTGGATCAGCATCGGCACTCCCCAGTGGAGGAACTCCCCCATTCACGCACACAGATCTGCGGCACGTTTACTCTTGTTTCCACCCCAAGAAAGCCCCAGGTTCCGATGGCTTCATGGCAGATATCTGCCATGAGGCTTCAAACAGGACCAAATTTTTCAGCTGGAGATATTTAATAAATGCCTCAAAATTGGCTACTTCCCCATCGAGTGGAATAGGGCCTGGATCCGAGTCATTTCAAAGCCCGGCAAGTCGGATTATATGGCGGCAAAATCGTATCGCCCCATAAGGCTTCTCCCCGTCATAGGCAAGGTGTTGGAGAAGCTTGTCGCCAACCGGCTCTCATGAACAATTGAAATGGAACACCTCTTGAGAAAAAAAAACTTTTGTGAAATTTATAAAAAATGGGGTATCGTAGATATATAGTGTGGACGGTTGGACGATTCGTTATTTCAGGTAAAAAATAATCAATTTTAGGTTTCCACCACAAAGTAAAATCCTCCCCTAAAAACTTAATAACACATTTTGGCCCAGTTTAGGGTCGACTTTTTAACAACTCATAAACGTTATTAACTCTCTTCTTATTTTTATTTTTGGTTTATGTTAGATTGCGCAGTAAGATGCCTCAAAAAACTTTAAACACCCCTTAACTCTATTGTGAGGTAGTTTTATAACATATCATATTAATTTTGAATACTTACTTAATCCCCATGAAATTCTCTCGATTCTCTAATGGAACTGTTTAAGGTCATTAACATCATGACGGTACCTTGTCAATATATTTACGAAAACATCATGTACATGAGAAAGAATTTGCATCTTTTTAGTAGAAACAGCGATAGACATAGTTATGTTACTTGAAATAGGGACCAATGTATTCAACCAGGTTTTAGGCTGGCTAAAGTCGCGTCATCTTTTATTGGGTACTGTATAAAATGTTACAATAAAATACCGCCTCACATTCTAGAACTGAATTAGGCGAAATTAAAAACTTTTATAAAACGCACACTATGCAGGCAGGCATATTATGGGTTGGGGGATTACATCGCTGATAAAATTGCTTGGCTCAACGCTAGTCCAGGTCCACAGCAACTAGGGCACAAAAACCAGTGATAAGCAGAAAAGTTCTGAAGTATTCGTGAACCTGCTGAAGACTGTATGAATTTATGTGTGTAGTATAAACTCAATTTATTTTTGTATTATATAACTGCACAGCACATATGTGAGTACTATGTACCAATTGTAAATCTACTATTTACTGTACCTTTGTGTCGTTCGTTGACTTCAGTGTGCCCTGGCAGTTGATAGTGTGTCATGCTCTCTCTAATGTCTCTCTGACGGTGGCACATTTGATGGATCGTTCGGTTCCCTTCATGATGGTTGAACTGAGTAGTGCCGATCCATTTGTCATGTTTGTGGAGCCATCAGTTGGGATTGGTCTTAACTTAGCTGTCCCCGCCTGTTTTTAATTACCTATTTATTGTATTTTTAATTGTTTATTTTAGTAGAAGCTTTTAATTGCGTTATTTTTTTACATCGTTCTCACATATATGTATTTTTTCAACAAGAATAATGTAATCAAATACTTGTAAAACACATTTTTTTTTTAATAGTAAGTGTGGCGTTTCTGGTCCATTCTTCTCCACAACAAGCTACATTTCCGAATGGACGGTAGAATCAATTATTATTACTTTTAAATTTATTTATTTTGACGTTCGAAAGTGCCGCTTAATGGCCTAATTAAATAAAGAAATTTTGATTTTGATTCGAATTTTCATACAAACAAATTCCCCCGTTTTCACTCCTTTAGACCCCTTCATCAAAAACGAAACCCTGTGCAGTAAGATTCTTAGAAAACTTTAAAACCCGCTAAATCGTAATTATTTTGGGAGTAGTTTCGAAAAACTAAAAATGGCAACTTTTATTGTTTACTTAGGCTTATATTTATGCCCAGTTTCAAGTTTATAAACCCTAGTATTAAAATTATTAAAAAAAAAATAACATCTCCGTGGTCTTTTATTAAAAAAAACGAATAATATTGTTAATTTTGGTTAGTAGCTGTGCCAAGTTTCAAGTTTCCTAACCCCAGGTATTAGATTCTTCCATACAAACTTCAAAACTCCCCAAATTGTCTTTTGGGGGAAGTTTCGAAAAACTAATAATGACCACCTTTATCATTTACTTAGATTAGTATTTATGCCAAGTTACAAGAATAAACAAAATAGATTTTTCACAGAAACATTCAACCCTTTTTTACCCCCAAATTTCACCCCTAATGGTGAAATTTCCAAAAACCCTTTCTTAGTGCTCACTATTGTCACTTGAGAAAACTTTTTGGCAAATTTCACGCTTCTAGTCCTAGCGGTTTTGGTTGTGCGTTGATCGATCTGTCAGTCAGTTTCTTCTTTTGTATATATAAATATTTTTAACCAGTTTTTCTACAAATTCGCTACCTTCAGGTCAATCAGTGGCCTGAGGCACTAGTAGACAAATATTATGACATTGTATTAACGAAAGCGTCGCGATAGAGATTGAAACAATGTGAAAATGTATGGAATTGTGAAGCACTATAGAAATGTCACGAGATCAATTCCTTACATTTTTTTATTTCGATCATCGCCATCGCTCACATCTAATGATACTTGTCTAGAGCATCTGAATCGAGCCTACAAAAGCTTACACTCGAAGACGAACGATGCAGTCTGTTTTTAATTGTCTATTAACATTTATCAACTCAAAAATGCAAGTTTTGGTTTCGGTTTTAAAAATTCCGGCCAAAAACAGGTTTTTTAACTGAACCGGCCGAAACAGAAACTGAAACATCGGTCGGACTCTAGATTTCATCATCATCTGCCTAGCCTTTTTCCCAATTATTGTTGGGGTGGGCTTCCCGTCTTACTGGATTCAGCTGAGTACCAGTGTTTTACATGGAGCAACTGCCTATATGACCTCCACAACCCAGTAACTGGGTAACACGATACTTCTTGGTAAGACTGGTGTCAGATCTCGGGCTCCTGACTACCCGTAACGACTGTCAAAGATCTTCAAAGACAGACCGACGGACGGACCGACCTCGTCAAGCGTTGCTTAACCTTGAAGATCGACCCGTGCGGCTGTTATTATTTAGCCACGAGCTCCACACTAGATTTCAAATAGTAAAAATGTTATCGTTATCAATAACGCTACAAACACCTGTACCACTAAAATAAAAGCGGCAAGGCGTATGTTTTCGTTGTAAAACTGGACAGCTCCGACACAACTCAGCACCTAGCTGACCACATGCAGGGTATAGATGAGCCCGCAATCCCCTATGACGAATATAAAGTAACTGTTCCGTGGTGGACCGAGGGTAGGCTGGAGCCTACCCTTGGTTACCAAAAAGGGTTATTGTTGATCACTGCGACGAAAAGAATACTCGCAAGGACATTAAGAAAAGTAACAACATAATCTATTAACACTTAACTCTAACGGAAACTCTTTACTAAAGAAACTAAACTAATGAAAACATTCATTTACAGTACATTTATACTGATTCGAAAAATACCAAATAAAAACATACACACAAACGTTACCTTCACAGAGAGCAAATAACTTCACTTTCGGAAGTCAGTGTTCCTGTTTTTGTTTATCCGTTTTTGACACCGACTTCTGAAATTGTAGTTCTTTTTCACATACAATGTGAAAAATAACTACAATTTTAGAAGAATGTGTTTTTATTCGGCAGTCAGTCGTTTTTTTTTTTTGTAAAAAGGGTTTTTACATTTCTTTTTGTTGTGTTACTTAATGTGAAAGATCGAATATTATAATACCTATTATGCCCACAGTCATGCCAGAATAGATTACACCCAATAATAACATGGAACATGAACATAACCGCTGGAATGAGAGTGTACCAGGGTGTACTGTACACATCTGCGTTCCCGTTTAGAGCGTACTGACGTGATGGTATGTTATGAAATGGTGTTAACAATAAACAGACATATGATTGTAGCATTCTCGAGAGATCTGCATTCATTTATTGAAGAGTTCTGTTGTATATCTCCGAAGTTCTTAATCAGATCTTTACTAAATTTTAATGGGACCACATGAGGCACCAGTTTTCAAATAAAAAAGAATATCATAATCGGTTCACCAAGTAAAAATGTTTGTGATGACAAACATAAAAAACAGTCAAATTGTTAACCTCGTCCTTTTGAAGTCGGTTCAAAATTTACACACAAACATTACCTTCACGAAAAGTAAATAACTTCAATTTCGGAAGTCAGTGTTCCTGTTTTTGTTTCTTCGTTTTTTGTCACCGACTACCGAAGTTGAAGTTATTATTTAATTTGTAGTGTTTTTATTTTGAAGTCAGTCGTATTTTTTTTGTAAAACCCGTTTTTTTTTCGCTTTTTGGTTTGGTACATATTGGGTTATTTCAATTTGCTGCAATCCCAAAAGATTTGCCGTCGTTTATTGAAGAGTTCTGTTAATATCTCCAAAGTTATTAATCAGATCTTCACCAAATTTAAATGAGACCACTTCGTAAACATATTCTTTCAAATAAAAAAGGGTTTACAAAATCGATCGTAGTCACAATTGACGGAGAAAGCGACCGAATAAAGAAACTCCTCCTTTTTGGAAGGTCGGTTAACAAAACACAAAATGACATTGAGACGTGAACAAAACTTTCTACCACTATACCCAACCCATAAAAACTATGGAAGAATAACTATTTTGTATGAAGGATCCAAACTGTTTAATAAATTACCAAGAGACAAAACAATGACCACTTTTAAAAAACTACTGAAACAGTTCATATTAAAAACGCACATTCCTTACAATAGTTTCGGGCCACATCCAGCAACGCTTGTCCATGTTCTAACGGTTACTTTTTCGATGTTTGAAATATCGAACTAAAATTATGTCAAAACGTTTGGTCTACCCTCAAAATTAAATTGCATTGCCCCATTTCTGGGGCAATGCAATTTTGTTTTTTTTGTTATTTGCCATCATCTGTTAGCGGTTTAAAAATTTTATTTTTTTATTTTTATTATCTTAAATTATTTTCTTTTTTAAACCCATAATAAGTGTTTCTAAAATGTGCATGTAAGATTCACATCTAGTAGGTGTCAATCAGACTTTTTTTGTTTACTTTATTTTTTTGTATACTCGATTGTACACCAGTTTTGTGAATTATAAATAAAAAAAAAAAAAAAAAAAAAAAATTTCTGTAATACTGCCAACAATGACTTAATCTATTTTTCTTTATATTTTCATGTAAGTAAATTATTGTATTCTTATGGGAATAAAGGTTTCTCAAAGCTAGTTACGAGAAGAGGAAAATGATGTTCGTGCTAAAAACGATATTATTCTACTCCAAGAAACCCGAGGCCCTAGACAAGTGAGATTCTATCAACGAAAGCGTCGCCATAGCGATTGAAAAATAGTCAAAAATATATGGGAATGTCAAACGCTACGGAAATGTCACGTGATCAATCCCTTACATTTTGGCATTTTGAGCATGGCGATGGTAGCTGGCTGATAGAACGACACATTGTCTAGAGTCTCTGGTACTACTGATCGACACTTTCTTAACACCATTCGTATTCGACTCGAAATAACTGTCACATAAGCTGTTGACATCACTAATGTATTAATATTGGGTAGACCACACGGCGCCGTCGCAATGACATTAAAATACAACTTAAAACGAAAAGCAATATAAATAAGCCATAAATAGACATGAATGATGTGAACAGTATTCTAATTATAGTGTACATGTCTACTGCTAGAACAGACAACTTGCCGGAATATTGTCAGATTTTTGGCAAAATCATTCGATATTCGAGGACAACGAGACTGCCGACGAGTGTTTGGAATTCTGCAACTTCAACGTAGACACCAAAAAACTTGTTCTCACTGAATCAGAACAATTTTGCACACAATATAAGTAAAAATAAATGGACAAACTGCGATAACCGAACTCAATATACACATATATCGGAGACGTACATAGCACAACAAGCTAGCTCGTTCACTGTCTGCCCACTGAGAACGCGTACAGCGCGGTAGAGGACGTTGTCATAGACGTAACAACAGATTAGACAGATCGCAGACTGCTGACGGTTAAAGCTAACTGAAGACTTGACGATCTACACTAATATAACATTACCAACAAGACTACTGGAAACTTCTAAAGGACTCTCGTCTAAAATAGAGGACTATACTTTTTTATTGAATGATTAAATTAATCGTCTGATAGTTTACTTCAATTTATTTTATCAAACATGCAAGTACTTATGTTTTTCTAAATAATTTGCAAAAATGTTAATAATATTATTTTAGTTTAGTTTAAGATGCAATCGGTTCGTTAAAATTGAGTTGTGATTGAAGTTTGAAATGCGACTTTTGTAGCCTCATCAAGTTTTCTGTGTTCTATTGTTTTAATGTTTCTTAGGTTAAGTGCGTTTTGTTATTTTTTATGATAAATAAAAATCTATGAAAATGAATCATCTGATATCTAGCAACATTGAGATTATCGACACTATCGATTGATCATTTGTACCACTGGCTAGTTAAGAAACTGCTTTACATCACCGACGAGCAAAAGTAAAGTGAAGAAAGAATAATAAAATACGAGGATGAAACGATTGCGTTGCGAATAAATAAACCGCTTCGCTACGATCACTAGCTCTGTGGCACCTAACAGCAATAGCGGGGCGCCTTTAGACCCGCTGCAGCGGGCCTAAAGGCGAGGAACAAAAACAGTATCGTACAGAGTTTAAACACGCTCTTAAAAGGAATGATTCCTGGATAGTAAAATAATAATTCTATTTAGTCTGTCAATCAAGATTTTCAGAAATATTGGACACATTTTTTGCTTTACGAAATCAATAAAAAATACCAACAATTCATCAAAATAAAGGCGAGGGTTTGTTACGTAACATGTGTGCAAAATGTGTACGAGACGCCGCGCGAAATCTACGCATTGTATCGTATTTTTTTTATCTTGCGTGACAAGTGAAAAATACGTGTGTAGTAGATTAAGGAATACACGTTAATATACTTTATTTAATTATTTTATTCAGGTGTTGCAACACCTGAATAAATGATACCACAACAAATTAATCTCACTATGAACAAAATATTTAAAGAAACATTAATTAGAAATTACGGTTATTAATTATAGTATATTATCGTGTATTCCTTAATCTATTATGTGCAATTTTTTTTTATGAATCTACCTGAAGGATAAAAAAATGTTTCTTTCGTGCTTCCCTATTATCAGTCAGCAAAATTACTATCAGTTAGTTATGGATAAGATTGCGTTCGATATGAAATACAAAATCTTTGCCAAATTTTGCCAAAGTATTAACAAAATTGTCAAGCCGTTCGACGCAATATCTATCACACTTCGACGGTATAGCAGAAGAAAATAAATAAAATGTTTTTATTGCTCACAAAACGACATAATAACATTTATAAACACTGCGACGCCGCAGTCGGATAAAAAATAGTTTTCATGACTTTGACGGGATATATCTCGCAAACGGTACGCTTGAAAAAAATATGATGTACCAAACCCTACCTTCATTTTAAAATACCTATTCAATGATACCCATGATGAGGTGGGTGAATTTTATTTTTGTTCGTGACTTCGGGCCCCCTAGAGGGGCCAAACCAATAAAAAAATAAAATTATAAACTACCTAAATTTGATGTATTAAAAGGAAAAGAAAAAAAGGACTGGAAAATAACCAATAATTTTAATAATCTATTCTTCCAACCTGCGCCCGACAAGCAACATGATTATAAAATAAACGAGATTCAGGATGAAAGCAGTACGACAGTATCTGTACAGGAGGATTTACGTGGTCTTTGTCCACCAAACTTATCCTGATAAGTCTATCTTTTCATAAGGCAGGCCATTATAACTTATGCTATCACGGTATGGGATGGTGCTTCCAAGACTGTTGTTGGTGAGTTGCAATAGTTGTAGCAACCTCACCCAATTGATGTACTCAAAACTATCAATCTTTATAGTAAGGCAGCTATATATTAACACCACATTATTAATTCAGCATAAAAACATACCTGACTTCACGAAAAGAAGAAGGCAAGATTATTGTGTACTCCATGCCTCGCTGTGAATGTTCTTTTGCGCAAAGATTTATAAATTTCCCAGGACCATTCATGTATCTATAATTAAATATGAAAGACCATTCACATTTGCCATCTTAATAGTCATGACTGTAAAACAGAAACATTTGAGCTTCAAAAGTCACTGTACTATAATTTTACTGAACAATTTTAAAAGTCACTTCTTAACCTATTCGATTATTATAGGATTACTCCATATTAAACAATTATAAAAAAAACGGTCAAGTGCGTGTCAGACTTCGCACATTTAGAACCAAACTACAAAATCAATTTGTTTATAATAGGAAAAATGAGGGACTTTCAAACAAAAAATCGTTATAATAAACATTATCATCAAATTTCTAGTTCATAAGTCAATGCGCAGCTAAAAAAAAGAAAATAGCTCTGGCTTCTCATTCCGTTGTTTTCCAATATTTTTTAAAACAAAAATATAGTATTTATCTACAGAAGGAGCTCTAAACAATGATACCCCACTCGATGGGGTAGGCCAATTTATTTTTCGTCTAGCTTACCTGAATGGGAGGCCCCTTTAAAAACCTTTAAAAATATGTTTTAACAATTTGTTCGGCTTTGGGCCAACAAGATGCTTATACTTTGAATTTGAAGACTTTAGTACCAACCGTTTGGCTGTAAAACATGTGTGAGAGACGACGGACATACATACAGACGAACAGACAGACAGACGGATAGACAGATGGACAGACAGACGGACAGAAAGACGAACAGACAGATGGACAGACTGACGGACAGACAGATAGATACGTGAGTGTACCTATGTACTTTTATGTTGCATGAAGTTTTAATAAATAAATAGGGCTCCGTTCGGAACCTCCGGGTACGGAACCCTAAGAAACTATGCTTTGTTTGAAACCAAGATAGTGGTTTAAAAGTTAAAATCCTAATCAAAGTTACCTATTCACCTAGTTTAAACACTCCCCTAGTTTAAATATTTGTGATAAGCGGTACAGTTGCAACCAAAAAAACCCTTTTTACTCTTTATTTCAAATTTAGTTTTTAATTAGAATTACAGTACAATCAATCATTGTGTAAACCAGCAAACCATCGAAATATTTTACGTATAGGCACGGTAAAAATATATACAGTATTCTATCTTCATACAAACGGTCGGAACGCGAGTAATGCCTGATGATGTGACTCGAGCTCAGCCCACACTCGTTATACTACCAGTCCAGTCGCGGACGCGCCGCTGTGACGAACGAACGGTGTGCTGGTTTTGTAAGTAAGCGTGCGATTTGTGAATATTTTATTCAAATACGTACAAGTCCTTACTTACTTAATATGTCAGAGAGCAATTATAGCCTATATTGTACTGTTTTTGGTTGCTTGAATTCTTCTATAATGCACCCAGAGATAACATTTTTGTTAAATTACCTGGAACCTCCGAAAGGCAAGACAAAAAAAACCCTACCTAATAATACGTAATTTGTTTCTTTTTTAATAGGTAGGTATTTCGCTTTTTCCACCGAGTAAAATACCTGGATCAATAAATATAAATAAGTGGATAGGGTGATAAAGTCACACACGAGTCACCTACCTACGCTCGGGCACAGGCTTTGAAAAAAAACTAGTAGGTAGTTTCCCAGGCTAGGCTATCTACTTACTTATGTACTTAGCTACTTACATATATTATTTAATTAGAAAAAACATCATTATGAAATGATTACTTATGAGATTAATAATTGGTAGGTACCTAGTAAGATTTAAAATAAGTTTAATAAAAAAATATAATATTTATCTCTGATTAGAGAAAAGAATCTGAGATATTTACAATCACAAAACTAGAAAGAAACTCAAGTGGGTAGATGCGGGCGGCCCCAACGCGTGTTTAGGTGACGAGTGGTTGTAGGCACTTATTTCAAGGTCAGGGCCGAGTCACAATACTGTTAGATATCTTTACCGTGGTATAGGTACTATGTAAATATTAAGAACTACCTACAAAGACAGAAATAAAACCAATTACACTATTTCTACGTTTACCCTAAATTTTATTTCTGCTGTACTTTGTTTGTTCTCTGTATTTGCTAAAATAACATTTAAAATAATAATGACTTTATCACAGGTACTGTTTACACCGTGGTACTGTTTATACTAGTACGGGGAAGAGGATGATTCAATTCCGTTTTTTTGCCAGCCTTTTTAGTGCCTACTACTGACTAGAACTGTGCAAGGTTGCAACCTTATTGTTTTGGGAAATAAAGTTTGCGGTCTGTTTTTTGAGGACATATTGGACGTGTGAGAAAAACAGCCGACAGTAATTGGTCAGGTTTAGATGGTCTAAACATTCAAAAGTAGAAATTATAATCAATAAATTAGGCTTTAAATACTAGGTATGTAATAATTAATTATCTAACGATATTCTGTAAATCACACCTAAAATCAACACTGGGACTTTAAGAAAAGAACGTATAGGTTTATAACGCATTTTTTATTTGTAAATTGGCCGTCGACCCAATCTAACAAGTATCTATACGCACGTTCAAAGTACATACTTACACTAACAGTACTTTATGCCACACATTTTGTGTATAAGTAACGTCTGGAGGCTCTGGGATCTTGGACCATATCTAGTAGTGAATGGTTTCAGGCTGAAATGATTATAACTTGATTATTACTAAATACCTCTAGTTTCCATGATATTAGCCAAAATTAGCCAAAATGGCAGTCCTTAAGGCGTTGGTCCCGGCTGTCATTTGAAGATTGTAAAGCCATGTATTCACTGAGCAACATGTTTCGGATACACAGTTTCTGAAACATCACGTAAATGTTTCCAGGAACAAGCTTCTGTGTTCTCCGCCACAAGTGGGGAGCACCGAAACATACCGATAAACACGTAGTGTTTACAGAAACAAAATTATATGTTTCTGAAACAAAATGATTTGTTTCAGAAACCCGTAGATTTTGTTTCTGAAACAGAGTTTATAAACAATTGTTGCTCAGTGAATACGTGGCTTAAAAGTCGTTACGAGTAGTCAAAAGCCTAAGATTTGACACCAATCTTGCCAAGGAGTATCGTGTTACCCATTTACTGGGTTGTGTAGATCAGATCGGCAGTCACTCCATGTTAATCACTGGTACTCAGCTGAATCCGGTTATACTGGAAGCCGACCTCAACATAGTTGGGAAATGGCTAGGCAGATTCGGTTGGCTGTGCATTTGGATAAATCTGTCCATCTGTTGTATCTTTTTATTTAACGATTTTTTGGTGTGAGTTTGCATGGCACAAAATAAAAACATAAATACTTTTTATTTAGTAAATTTTATTACTTGGTACTTAATTTGGGTTCCGATTTGATTTCGATTGTTTGGTATGAAGTTGAGAACTTGTCGACGTCTACTGTTGTAGTTTTGAAAATAAAGAAGAAGTGCACCGCTATAAGATCTACAAGGTTAGACAGAAATGGCAATATTATTAGTAAGTTCTTAACTTCAAATTATCAGGCTTATTACATATAAAACAGCAATCAACAATAATTGAGCAGAGATTGCGCAAACATCGCGCGTTCAATCGATTTTTGTCATGATCGGTAGGTTATTTTTAGCGAAATAATTGCTCTTCTATCGCGAATCCGCATTAATTATGAGTGAAAGCCACACCATGATAATTTTGCGACAGCGCTGCTAACGATAACAATCTGTTAAATAAAATATGCATTTATCGTAACGTGATCGCGATCATTTCGTATTAGGCACGTTTTTTAACAGCAGAGCGAAAGCCATCAGCGAGCAAATTTTGCTGTCAAAGTGTGGTTACTTTTTCCCTTGTTGTTGTTCGATTGTCAATTGCTCGCTGATGGCTGAGTACAGAAGTTTTCGAGATCTTGGCGGCTTTTTTTCATGTGATATTCATCGGCTAGTTTAATTAGCAGCAAATGAATGCCTAGATAAATTATAATGAAAAATTTGTGTAGTTTTGTGTCTCAAGTCTCTACGCAACTGGACAATTTGTCGGATCATTGATACAGGGGGGTGACCATAAGCTCTTAGAGTAAGGTTATTTTGAGATCGTGTAAGTGACAGATGTAAACAAGTCATATACATCTGTCCCTTACACACACTCAAAATAACCTTACTCTCAGAGCTTATGGTCACCCCCCAGACGTGATCTCTGTAAAATGGAAGAGAATATTTTATTGCAGTGTTGAGTGTCGAAATGGTTGACACGCTATGTTTGCTGCCAAATACTTCAAAACACATTAGAATGTGTTACGATCAATCTATTTCATAGCTCTTATACTATCATTTAATAATGTCCTAATGCGTTATTGATTCGATGTCTTATAGCAATTGCCTTTTTAAAAATTTTAATCGATTTTACACATTGGTATTTTAGTTGCATTCCATTTTTTCAAAAAGTTTCAATATTTTTTTCAAATTAATAAATATTGTTTTAGTGTTACATAAATTGATTTATTCTTCGTTCAGCCCACTGATTTTCGGCCCAAATGCCAAAATCCTGGTTCGTCCCAAACAATATGCTTCCTTCGTCCCAAAATATAATTTTAATTATTTTATGCCTGCTTCGTCCTATTTTATATTCCTTCTACGGCCCATATCTTTTTTGTATGTACCAAACTTACTTGTTTGTACAATCAGCTATTAAAAAGGGTTACGTATTTTGAAATATTTAACATCAATAAACTATTTTAAACCACCGCTCCTCTCTGTCTTCTCCGCGATGGAAAATGTACTCGTATTATTATAATAACACTTTTTAGCCGCTCTTAGTGAGCAAGTTATACGTATAGGTACAGCTGACTTCACAGGAATCTGTTTAAAAGAGCGGGTAAAAAAGGTCCACTCCTTTAATATATTGCGTCCTTTGTTTGTTTTGACTCATTTGGCCAATAGCTTTACTTTCCGTTATCAGCAAAACAGGCTTTACGCTAGCTCCTGTGATGCAAAGTGGTGCATTCAATATTAGTACTCATTCGTCACCAGTTTAAAGTGTGTATAAAGAAAGATTGAGAATTGATCGAGTTTGTCATAGTTAAGGATAAATATTTGGGCGTCATACTGGACTCATCGCTGCAATTCAGTACGCATATAACTTCCGTGTTGTTGGAAAATAAACTTAACATGGTATTATTTGCTGATGACACATCTTTATTTTATTTTATAATTAGACTTAACAGTGAGGTTGACGGCGTAAATAACTCCCAACGGCAGGTTCAAGATTGGTTCACTGCCAATCATTTAGTTTTAAATGGTGTTGGATGTCTGTGTCTTTTCTGGCTACTTAAAAAAAACTCAAAACTGGTGATAGATAACAAACTTCTAATATACAAGACCATACTGAAGCCAATCTGGACATATGGCATCCAACTTTGGAGATCAGCCAGCGCCTCCAACATAATGAAAGTGCAACGGGCACAAAATTATATACTAAAACCAATATCCAACGCCACCATGGTTTATCAAAACAACAGAAATTCATGAAATCCTCAATATTCCTATGGTCAATGAGGAGATAAATGCACATGGCGTCCAGTACAAATCCCGACTGCTAAATTATCCGAACATGCTCGCAGAACAACTTACAATCCCAGAAAGCATCCGCCGATTAAAAAAGCGGCGGGATATTTTCGACCAGAACAGTGAGCCAGAAGAGTGACTTTGTAAAGATGGGGTAGACCCCTCTGAGAGTAGAGCCTAACACGCCATTCGAACCATTTCATCTGCTCATAGTGAAAGACTGATCGCAAGATAAAACAAACAAACAAAAAAAATACTTTTTAGTAAAAACGGCGACAGACATAATTACGTTAGTAGAAATAGGAAACAATTAATTCAACCAGGTTTCAGACTGGCTAAAGTAGCCTCTTTTTTCATGGGGTACTGTATAAAATGCTACAATAAAATTCCTCCCCCCATTCTATAACTGAATGAGACGAAATTTAGAACTTGCATAAAACGCACACTATGCAGGCAGGCATATTATAAGTTGGGCGCTTACATCGCAGATAAAAATGCTTGGCTCAATCATAGCCCTGCTCCACAACCACTAGGGCGCAAAAACAAGTGATATGTAGAACATTATTGTTTTGAAGTATTGTTGGACCTGCTGAAGACTGTATGCATATATTTTGTTGTATAAACTCAATTTCGTTTAGTGATAACTGCACAGCATATGTGTGAGTACTATGTACCAACTGTAAATCTAAGATTTACTGTACTTATGTGTCGTTCGTTGACTTGTGTGTGCCCTGGCAGTTGAGATGGTGTCATGCTCTCTCAACTGTCTCTCTGATGGTGGCAAATGTGTTGGATTATTCAATTCCCTTCATGATGGTTGAGCTGAGTGGTGCCAATTCATGCGTCATGTTCGTAAACGGGCGCCATCAGTTGGGATTGGCTTACTCGCCAACTCAACTTAGCTGCCTCGGCTAGTTTTTAATTACCTATTTTTTGTATTTTTTTATTGTTTGTTTCACTCGTGATGCTTTTACGTGCACGACTTTTTACATCGTTCTCACACATGTATTTTTTCAACAAGAATGATGTAACCAAATAATAAACTGATAGAAAAGAGAGTCCGTGGAGTTTCTTGCACATTCTTCTCCATAGAGACCGACTGACGCTTTTTCTTTGACTATTCTAAAGTACGATGTAATTTTACGCGTCAGTGTGCATGTTAGTGTGTTATTTTTATTGACTGTACCTTTAAAGTACTTGTAATATAGAACGAAACAGTACTTCAATGATGATGTGGGACGAACTAAGAATTTTTTGGAATGTGAGACAAAACTTCGGGCCGAACGAAGAATAAATCCATAAATTCGATACATCCACAAATATGTATTCATCACAATATTGGAGTTAAAGGCAGGCTGTGTCAAACAATAAATTTTATTAATCGTTGGACTGGTATAATAGCTTTTGTTCATAGTGACTGTAAAGAATTAAAGACACGACTTAAAGACCTCAGTAGCCAGGTCATTAAATTGATCGTGCGATCACTGTGCAATTATTGCTAATTGCTGTTTTTTACTTAATAAGCTTGTGGATGTAAACATCGTTTTCACTAGGTACATAACAGTTATGCATGCCACACAGTCAAAGTCAAAAAAAAGTTTTAAACGTTTTAAAGAAAGAAAGAAAGAAAAAATATTTATTTGTGACCCGCACAGGAGACACGAGAAAATAAGCATACACTTAAACAATAATAAAATAAAAAACCCTGTGCGAGACCAAAAAGGCTCCTATCTCAGCATGTGCAGCGATATCCAAAAATGGTAATAACGCTGCGCTGATATTCTGATAGGGCCTACTGTTGATGCCACGGACACACTTACGGACTGGACATATATAATAAAATAAAATAGAAGAATATATAAATAACAAACAAAATAGAATAAAACACTGAAGGTGGGTCAAAGTAAGTGTAAGTATAATGCAAATATATAAACGCGATGCTCAATGATCATTTGTCGAAACCATAGACAAACGACAGAGCGCGCGGACCAAAGAGTGGTTTATTAAAAATACGGAAAAATCTATGGTCGGCTGTCAAAAGAAAAATATTATGTAAGTTATGTTATGAAATAGTGTAAATGAATAAGTGTAAATAATCCTGGCGAAAAAATTGCCAATTGGATAAATCAGTGTGGTGTGAATTTAATATGTGTGGTGTGGTATTCGCAAGAAAGTTCATAATAAAGAAAATGGATTAAAGGCAGTAAACCTAACTGCGTGCAAACCACGGATAAGCTTATCTTCCAGATTCCTTTTGCTGAAGTAATAAGTACTGCTTGAATTTAGTACTAAACGTTATAATCGTTTTTATAGCGCGAAACGGCGGAGGAAGATCATTCCAGATACGAGAGGCAGCGAATTTGAAACTTCCACGGAATGCAGCAGTTTTGTGTGACGCCAACAACAGGTAGGCAGAAGCTCTCGTTTTGACTTTATTTACATCGCGCGACCAGGTCAATTTACCGAACAGATAGTCTGGTTTTTTTGTGAGAATTGTGCCAAAGAGCAGGGTAGCCAGATGCAGCTTTCTACCATCTGACATTCTCATCAAATTACCCTTATTTAAAAAAGGAGTTACGTGACATCTAGGAGGGATGGTAAAACAAAACCTCGCACAAGCATTCTGTACTCGCTGAATTAACCTTTCACTTCTACCTAGAATGCACGCCCCGTACACAGTGTCAGCGTAGTTCGGCTTAGATAACTGGGTGTTTCACAAAGCAGAATGCGCATATCCACACTTATGTAGGGACGCACACGATACAGAAGCTTAAGACTGTAAAAGCAGTTGCGCACAGCCTCCATGATGTGTGTCTCAAAGTGCAGGTGCTCGTCAAACAGTAACCCAAGATTACGGGCTTCCCGGACTCTTTCAATGGAACACCCGTCGATCTTCAAGTCCAAATTCCCATTACCCATTTTATTTAAAAAAACTTTTGATCCCATTAAAATAAATTTTGACTTAGCTGGGTTCAAAACTAAGGCGTTTCTCATAGACCAAGCCGAGATCCTATCATTGTCCTCATTCAAACTTTTTACAGTGTCAACAGCCTGCTGGGGATGAAAAGATAGGTACATCTGCAGATCATCAGCATATAAGTGGAACTTGGTGTTGAGCAGGCAGTTAATGATGTCAGCACTGTAAAGAATGAAGAGTAGCGGGCCCAGGATCGATCCCTGCGGTACACCCCTATTCACGCGCTTAGGACCAGAGGATTTAACAGCTCCATCACTGTCGCTCGTTACCTGGACAAACTGAGAACGGTGAGTCAAGTAACTCTCAAACCACTTTACTGTCTCAGGCTGACATCCATAGTAAGTCAACTTCGATAGGAGGAGCGAGGTATTAATAGAGTCAAAAGCACGCGAAAGATCTAGTAAGACCAGCAGGGTACCCATGCCCTTATCTCTAGCTTCAAGAATATTCCCAACCACATCAAGAAGAGCTGTGGCTGTGCTGTGCCCCTTGCGAAAACCCGATTGAACAAGCGGCAATATGCTGTGTTCCTCAAGGTAAGACCGAAGCTGGTTAGAGACAACCTTCTCCAGGACCTTGGAGAGGCATGGCAATAAACTAATCGGGCGAAGTTCTTTTACACTGGTAGAATTAGAAACTTTAGGGATGGGTCTAACTATTGTCAATTTCCACAGATCCGGGAAAGATGAGGTGGTGATGGAACGGTTAATGATGGCCGTTATAGCTGCAAGGGTCCGAGGAAGGGTCATCATCAGCATCTAAAGAGAGATATGGTCACAACCCTGTGCATTGGACTTGAGACTATGCAACAACCTCAGCACCATATCCTCATGAACAGGCTCAAGCTGGAAGTGACTGTTACTGAATCTGTGGTGCTCAAAGTACTTCAGGTCAGCAGAAGAAACCCTACCGGTGCCAGGCACGTCCAAAAAATGTTCATTAATTTTTTCTGGGTTATTACAAAAATGAGGTAATCCGTGGTCTGGTTTATTAGAGATACTAGTGGCTATGGTAGATTTGATGTGCTTCCACAACTTCTTAGGTTGTTTAATGTTTTTATTTATGTATGTTTTAAAATATGCACGTTTCTCACTCTCAACGGCAGCCCTAACAATATATTTGAGCTCTTTATATGAGTTGACATGACGCAAGGATTTAGTGGACTTGGACTTTATGTGGCTCTTGACCCGCAATTTCATCATTTGTTTGATAGTGGATGTTATCCAGGGGCAAGACTTTTGTTTTATTAAAACTTTTTTAAGTGGTGCATGTAAATCGAACAAGTTCCGAATAAAATTATTAAATGTTTCAACCATGCAGTTCACATCCTCTAATCTTTCAATGCATTCCCAGTCCATCTTATTCAGGTCCTCGTTAAACTGGTCAATTAGAATATCCCTGAGAGGTCTGTACGTGACCCAATGGGGGGCAGGTTTCTCTACTTTGAAGTTTAGCTCAACCGGCACAACGGCGTGTTGACCGAGCTCAGGTACGTGAGATACAGAGACCTCACGTACACGGGCGTCGGTGCACACGACGTCAATAAGTGATTCACTATGATCAGTGAAATATGTCGGATCAGTAACAATTTGTTGCAATTTACAGCATGTTAAGAAATTGTTCAGTAACTTAGCTTTATTGTCCGAGAGGTTTAGCATGTTTATATTAAAGTCACCCAACAAAACAATCCTGTCAGCGCAAGCAAAGGAGAAAAGAGAGTTGGTAATCGCGTCAAGGAAGATGTTCACATCAAGCTATGGCGGTCTATAAGCAGAGTGCGAGTGCGAGTTGACGGTCAGTCGGAGCCACATCTGCTCGACCTGCGGTGCAGTCGGGTGCGGCATGAGTAATGTGACCATTTATTCTTTGACTCAAAACGGGACATCGGCCACAATTCGGATGTGGGATCAAAAAGAAAAAAAAAAATTTTTCAGTAACAGGGTACATTTTTCAATACTCAAAAAGTAGTTTTTTAATGGCTGATACATTTTTAAAACCCTTTCCCAGGCATAAGAGCAAGCCATCTGGTTTTGCTATAGCCGAGCATTTGTTGATATTCCGTTTCAGTTTCGGCGCAAAACTCCTATAGAGCTTTAACTCGAATCAAAAATATTAAAAAATAGTTATTTATGCTACAAGTGCGGAAGGTAGGTGCGTGCGCGATCTTACGTACGTGTATCATACAACATTTTACTATGCATTGTGCGAGGAAATAAATAAATTAATAAAATGAAATTAATAAAATGGCGGGCTTATTCAAGGGCGTTCAGCATATCCACAAATTAAGTAATAGTTCCTCGGGCATATCTACTGCGCATGTGCGAATAGCTGTCACATCGTAACGCAATAAGGCACGAGCAAAATATACGTTCTGCCAAACATATTTAATGAATATTTAAAATTAATTTATTGATCAAAATCTAAATCTAGAGTAATTAAAAACGCCTAAAATGAAGTATTAGTTTTATTTTACCTTTTAAATGAATGATAATCTGTACATAACTAATTTTTAAAACTTTTCTCAAATAATAAAAACTCTATGCGTCGGGCTGACGTTGGAGTTAAAAATTAAAAAAATACAGGAAAGTAAAAAGCACTAGTGAAAAAAAGTGACACTTTCCGCTGCTTGGAAAACCGCTCTTTTCGAGGACATGCATTGTAAAAACATATATCTAAACAATAATGCTTTCGTAATCTAAGGATAGCCTGTCTGCAGCAGATTTTGTTGCATTGTGAATTACATGGGCTCCACATCCAATACCTATTAATGTCTTTTTCAGAGATGATTGTAATTTCGCTAACACATGCGGCGGCCGTCCGGCACGACTACTCAAATTTTCGCGCGGTTTCAAAAAACGGGACAATTTTGCGTCCCAGAGTTTATTTCGGGGACACCGGGACTCGTAAGTATAAAAAGGAACAGTCCCGTTCAAAACGGGACGTCTGGTCACGTTAGGCATGAGGCACGCGCGCACTCCGCGCCGCACATAGAAACCCACGCCGCCCCCGCGCCCGCCGCGCACCGTGGTCGGGCGCGGCACGTGTCGCAGCCGGTAGCCCGGGACAGTCGGTGCTCGACCCTCCTCACCCCGCCTAAGCCAAGTCTCGTTAATCGACATGAAGTCCACCGCACAATTTGCCATAGCCACAATAAACTCATCCTGGCGCGTACCTAGCGAACCCGCGTTAAACAATCCAACTTTTAAATACTTAGACTTAATCATGTTGACAATTCTTGGACGTGCATGATTAGTATATAGGTGTATGTATTAGAAATGTAATAAAATACAAATTTAAAAGAAGTATGTAGATAAATAATATAATTAAATTATAATTTTAAGACTTATTTATAAAAAAATCTTACTGTATGATTAGTTTAAACACTAATTAGCAGATTCTGAATTCAAATTATGCATTAGAAAGAATTAAACATAACATCACGTCTGTATTCCCTGTAGGGTAAGGCAGAGGTACACCTACAGTACACACACATTTAGCGTCTCAATTTGAATTAGTAATCTGTTCACATCTGTGCTCACTCTAAGTATATAGTTTATTTTTTTTATCAATAAGACCCTTTTTACATTATCTCTGCTCAACCATTATATGCCACATTTCATAAGTAACATACATGAACAATACAACCTTATCACAGTCATTATTCAGAGTAACTTAACTTTAATTCGTTTGTAAAACGTCCATTCTCTTATGCAACATGATTCTTATCATTTACTACCTTACCGTCCTCGATGCGCCGTTTTACACTCTCTGCTGACAGAGGATGCGCGCTTCGATACTCAACTTTCGGACGAGTAAAATGGGCAACCACGTGCCAAAGACGCCTGTGCAGCGACCTGTATTCCGGATACGACTAATTTTTTTTGATCAGATTATAAATTCTGGATGAAATTTGGTACGGAGACAGTATGGGACCCTCAAAAAGACAGAATAGTTCAGTTCGTTAATTTCGTTAGTTAGTTCGTCTGGAAAATTATATGGTGAACCATTACCTAATTAATCGCTCAAGTGAAGCGGGTAATATAATAATATTGTCGGTGTGTAGTCCGCCTTACTAAGCCACAATAGCGAATTTAAAAAATAGGCTCTTCAAACGTTCTATTAGTGTTACCAACGTAGGAATAATTAAGTATTTGTACGAAAAATTACTAACATGGGGGATGAAAACATAACGCTGAGAAAAAAACAAATCCAGTCTACCTCGTTCTCAGAAACGTCACTTTTCGATGCTACTGTTATGAGTATGCCAGAAACTTCACTACGAGACGATGAAACCATAGCGACGTTACAGGAAGAGATCAATGATTTAAGGATTAAGTTGCAAAGCGCGAATCAGGAAGTTGACAACTTGCTCTGTGAGAATAAAAATTTAAAGTCTGATCTGGATAAATGTAATCGTGTCATAGAATTATATAAGAAGGTGGGTGCAGGAGAAGCCAAGTGTACCACTCCAGGTTCTAAACGAAAGGTTTCAAACACGAAACTCCAAGTGAGTAGCCTAACATCAACACCAATAAAAATTGTATTGGAAATAAATCTAAATGCCGAATACAAACATTGAATAAGGAAACCCAAACCAGCAAAACGGCTCTCACGCCAGCCAAATTAAAACGCCAAACATCGACAGCCTGTAGTAGTAAACAACTTGGAACGGAAAACGCACGCAAACAAACACAAACAGATTTAAATATTGGCAAAAATACTTTTAGACTTCAAGACAGCAAAACTGAAACATCAAATACTGTTACACCAACTAAACAAATTACTAATGATTCGGACAACAGTAATTTAAAACGTAGCAAAATTTGCATCTTAAGCACCGACAATAGGAATAAATTGCTTGACATTGCAGAAAAAGCGATAGATAAATGTGGACTTTGCCACTACATCACACCTCATGGAAATGTTCAAGCTCTCCTGAAAGGCATCGAAGAAAAACTGGCAAACTTCACCATGATGGACTACTGCATTATATTGATAGGTGGCGAGGACTTCCAAGTTACATGTAGATATTATGATAGTATTTTATTATTAAGACAAGTTTTAAAAGAAATCACAAATACAAACATAATTATATGCACACCAACGTATAAATTCTTTAATAATAATTACTTATATAATTCGAGAGTGGAAACATTCAATAACTTGTTATATTTGGATACAGCTACTCATAGTCATGCTTATTTTCTGGATAGTAACAAGAATTTAAGATACGATGATACCATGTTCAATAGACGCACGGGCATGATAAATTACTCCGGAATGAAATCAATTTTTAATGATATTTATAATATGATTATTTATATTCAAAGTGTCAATACTGACTATAAAATATGTGGACTTGACATAAATGACAAAATGTATCTTATTGACAACTCCTGTAAGTTTATGACAACATCTGTGACTAGCACAGAGCGACATGACTCGCAGTTTTTTCTGTAATACCCTCAATATTCTGCACCAAAATATTGCCGGTTTGCTAAACAAATCAGACATGTTGACTATTCAATTAAAAAACCTTGAAAATCAAGGAACTATTGTAGACGTTCTCTGTATAACAGAACATTTCATTGCATCTGGCCATGAAAGTTTGTTGTACCTTCCTGGTTTCCATCCCGCCGCTTTCTTTAGTCGCAAAACAAATCGCGGAGGGACTTGTATTTTAGTTAGAACTGGGCATCAATATAAAGAACTGCCAGATATTGCTAAGGTCTCTGTGTCAGGCGTTTTTGAAATTTGTGGAATTGAATTGACAACTTATTCTGTCATTGTAATTTGTGTTTATAGAATTCCTAAATACAATTATTTAACATTTTATGATAGACTTGACATTGTTTTGAGTAAGTTATGTTTGTTAAATAGAAAAAAAATAGTGTTATGTGGCGATTTAAATATTGATACGTTAAAAAGGAATAGGATTACTTTGGAACTAGAGAACTTTGTACTACGTTACAACTTGACATTAGAAATAAATAAAAAAAACTACTCTTTACAATATAAGAAAATTATAAGACTGACACAAAAAGCTCAAAATGATTACTTTATAAAAACCTCGCAGAATAAGTCAAAAGCTACATGGCAAATAGTCAATAGACCAAAAAATAACTCTCCTAAAGAACAAATAATGACTATTAATAATTGTAACCTGACCCTTTCAAAACCTATTGACATTGCGAATGCATTTAATAATTATTTTATAGATGAAATCGAGAATAATATTAAAACTAATATGGAATTTGATAGTAAATTGGACAATGTAACAAGGCAATCAATGTTTATGCAACCGGTTCTAACAACCGACATTGTTTCGACTATAAGATCACTCCGCGGACAAAGTGAAATACGTACCTCTTATTTGTAAAATGAAATTTATTTTAAGTTATATACTAAATACTGAAACTAGAGAAATAAATAAATTCTGATTCTGATTCGGCGACGATGTTCAAGGCTTTAGAGCTTTGACTTGACCAGTGCCTCATTGCCTATGAGTCTCTTGGCCCGCTTTTCGATCGACTCGAGTGCATCAAGCTGGTATTTGGCAGATCTGTCCCAGTGATGAGAACAGTACTCCATGCATGAACGAACTTGCGCTTGATACAAGTTGAGCAGCTGTTCCAGCGTGAAGTACCCTCTCACCTCATCATTGCATGATGGAATGATTTTAAAATATCGATAATTTTTACGTGTGACTTGATATTGGACTCAGCTCTAGTGGATATTACTTTTCAGATCTAAATGTGACCAACTTTAAGGTATACTCTTGCCAAAAAAAAATATTTTTTTGATATCACTCAATAAAAACTTATGTGCGGTCATACTTTAAAATAAAAATATTCATGTCGAATTGAAAACAGCCTCCTTTTGTTCGTCGGTAAAAAATAGAGCATTATTTTAGGACGCTGCTATATACTATATTATATGTCCTGCCATTTGGCGCCAAAACATACAAATTCTGGGCACTGGACATATATCCGAACATGCTTTATAGATAATAGCATGAGTTATAGCTGGCCGTTAGCAAAGTATGTTTTTTTAGGGTTCTGTACCCAAAGGATAAAAACGGGACCCTATTACTAAGACTCCGCGGTCCGTCTGTCTGTCTGTCTGTCACCAGGCTGTATCTCATGAACCAATGACAGTTGAAATTTTCAAAGATGATGTATTTCTATTGCCGCTATAACAACAAATACTAAAAACCGAATAAAATAAATATTTAAGGGGGGCCCCCATACATTAAACGTGATTTTTTCTGCCGTTTTTTGCGATAATGGTACGGAACCCTTCGTGCGCGAGTCCGACTCGCAAATGGCCGGTTTTTCTAAATGCACCGCTGCTATAGATAGTTCAACTCAGCTGTGCGCGCGGCGCCATGTGTGCGTACGCTGTAATCATAAGGCATTAATTTGTGTAGCAGTGACGGACGCGGCAGTCGTCGTCCGAGCAACACGTGTGTTTAAGCTATATAATTACAAGCGCACGCACACATGACGCCGCGCTCAACTTTGAGTTGAACTATCTATAACTGCAATGTTTGTCCTTCCGCTTTGTTAATAGTGATAGATAAACTTAAGTTTGATTGGAAACTGGAATCTTTTGCATTGGAATAACGTTTAACAAATATATAAGCAAAAAAATGCCTGGATAGCTTTAATGGACGAGCTACTAGTTTACATAGAGATGCCCATGTACGTAAATAAAAATAAAAAAAACAATATTACATAATATATCATTTATTTACACCAAAAAGTCTGTCACATAAAAAATATCACGCCTGGTTTTCCCAATAGGGTTAAGCAGAGGATTATATATACACTTACATTACTCCAGGCTACGAGAATATATTATATATACCTAATTTCTGCCCAGCAGCTTTCTTCACTAGAAATGTTAAATACCATTAATTCTTATAGCAGGTCACTTTTAGACGGAAAATTACCTGTCATGCTAATTTGTACCATGAGCGCACCAAGTAGCAGGCCAGCCAGCGATCACGGTCTAAGCCGGTGAGTGACTACGTCACAGTATTTCAATAATGGACCTGCAACTTATCCTTACCGTCAAGTATTTTTTGACATTTATACATTCAACAATTGAACTGCCCTGCCGTCATAATTTGCATCATTGTAAAACTAAATATTATGGATCTGTTTTAATTAAATTTAAGTACAAAAACATAAGTTATTGTTAAAATGTGCATAACATTGTTTTGTAAAACTTATAAAATCCTCTCTAAGCTCTGGGCTTAGCGTTTATTTTAGATGAGTGATAAAAAAAAAATGTAGCTCATACCGACATCTCTGTGAGAATTCAAAAAAATCCACAAGGTTTCCAATATTTCCTAAGAAACTTGTGTTGAAGCGATAGTCACAAAAGTCACACTTTATTAATTGCACTTGCCTACCACTCACAAACACGGCCTTAAAACGATGTTCTACTTTCTGTTTATACTCTAAGACCAATCGTTAAATTTTACAAAAACTAGTCCACATGAATTTCAAAATTACCTCGTAAATTATACGTTTCACCTTTTGACATGTACGTAGTGCGTTCGAAAATAAACGTGATTTGTCAAATTTGAGAAAAAAATTATCTCAAGTTTTTTAAGTGGATTATAAATAATTTCAAATTCCTTTTTTGCCACGGAACAATGTTGAGAATTTAGATAATGATAATGTAGAAAATTGAAACTGTTATCATAAAAACATATCGCATTTGTATAAAATCGGCAAAGCTCTATCCACACATATCAGGGCAGTGCCCGGGACGTGGAAGGACCGTGCCCCGTCAGGGGCTCAAATTATTGGCACGGGCCAGTGTCGAAGCTTCCAATACCTGGGCCCGGCCCTGTCACGTCCCGGGCACGGCCCTGATATGTGTGAATAACCCATAAAACCGCTAAAGTATTTTAGAACGTCAGTTTTTAATCATTTAATTTAATCTGTGCTGCCAGCTTAATGACCAGAGACTATTTAGCAGGTCAAAAGTTGACATGATGCACGTCAGCGGGAAATGCTCATGATACAAACACAAAACCTGTCAAGTTAAAATGCTAAGTTGAACTGCCCTGCACTTGGCAAGAATTTTCTAAGTTTATGGTACAGTACAGTACAGTTCCCACAGGACTGCAGAACCGAGAATTATTGCATGTTGCTAAACAATCAGTGGCAGGCGTTTTTGAATGTTGTAGTATAGAATTGATATCTAATACTATTATCATTATGTGTTTATAGAATATCTAAATATTTTTACAAAATATTTGACGAGAGACTAAAATATATTTTACGAAAATTTTGCTCATTCGGTAATAAAAATATTATCTTAGCTGGAGACTATCGATATAGAAAGAAATAAAATTACATATAAATTCGAACACTTTCTTTTGCAATATAACCTGCATAGATAATTTTGCTCACAGCTGTCGAAAAAAAAATAAAGTTGAAATAATGGACTTAGTTCTTCAAATCAAACTTCTCAATTACTCTAGGTTCCTACTAAAAAAAAACTTGTACACTCAAATATTGGAAATCTTAAAAACAGGATATCTTAGTAGGCAACTTAGTATATTTCAAAAGTCATCTAAAATGCTTATATTTCTCAGAAGCCAAGAATGTGAATGAATCCAATGAACATGATTTTTCATTATTGTACAAATTATACGTTCCAAATAAAATTAAGACTGTGTTACTGACAAAAATAGTAAATGGATATCTCGTGGCATAAAAATCTATAAACCAAAGGCAAAGGCAATTACTTTCGACATTTAGATTCAATCCTAATACAAAAAAAATACTTGCAATTAAAATATACTCCTCTACACATAAAAAAATAAAAAACTTAACTCAAAAAGCCCAAAATAATCACTACATTAATACGTCAAAAAATAAATCAAAAGCTGCTTGGCAAGTCATTAAAAAACCCAAATTCAACTTACCACAAGAACCTATACTGTCAATAAACAAAGATAATTTAACTCTTACAGATCCTATGAATATTGCAAATGAATTAAATAAATATCTAATAGAGGTAATTGAAAATAATATTAAAATTAAAGGAACATTAACCAATAATGATGTTATTGTACATTCAAATTCGCAATCACTATTTATGCTACATGTTTCAGATTCTGATATAATCAAAATAATCAGCAGCCTAAAAAAATACAAATACATGGATTTGATAGCATATCAATGCAAGTTATAAAATACGTAAAGGAAATTATAGCACCTCTTTTGTCACACATAAATAAATTATTTACATTTCTGATGGTTTATTCCCAAATAGCCTAAAAAAAAGTCATCAATAAACAGATTTATAAAAAAAAAATATGTTCAAAATTATAGACCTATTGCAAAATATCAGTATTCTCAAAAAATAATTGATAAGGTAATTTATAATTCTATAAATTTTAATTTCGAAAAATTCAAATATTTTTGCAATGTACAAAAAAGTTTCAGGGAGAATACAAATAATAATATGGCTGTATTTGACCTTGACATCTAGTGTAAAGACATCAGTAGATAAAGGTAATCCTGTGTGTGCTATCCTAAATGATATGACAAGAGCGTTAAATTTCGGATGGCTCATAAGATTTTGTTGCCAAAATTACATGGGTATGGAATAAGAGGCAACATCTTGTAACTCCTAGAATCACATTTGAGTGACCGAACTCAATTAAACACTAGAATTTTTCCTATTACTAAATTGAAGATGAAATACAAAACATATAAAATGTGGTGTACCTCAAGGTAGCGTACTGAGACCACCCCTTTTCTTTATATATATTAATGATCTCCCAAAAACTATAGATCATAAAATGGTACTATTTGCAGACAACAACATTAATAATTACCAACATGACAAATAATTATCTGAGTGACATTATAAATTGGCTTGACAAAAATATTGACACACTTTTGACAACCTATCATGGATTGGTCGCTTCTTTTTCTAGTTATGATGTTGTATTTTGGGGACAGTTAACTAATAGAGAACTTATATTCAGGATGCGAAAAATATGTATACGATCAAAGTGTGGTCTAAGAACAACGGATAGTTGCGTTCCTTATTTAAAAATAATAACAATTCTGACATTTCCATCTTTATATGTATCGGAAACTGCAGTATTTGTAAAATCTAATCAAAGATTATTTAAAAAAAAATCAGCAGTTAAGAGAACCCCAATTCGTGCCCATTAGTAGAATTTGTTATGTATACACGTGTAAAACTGCTCTTTTTTTGAAAAAGAGTTTCTTTGGTATTGCGCCAGATATTTATAATAAAATACCTGATATTTTGAAATATAGGTGCCTCTAAACAAATTTATAAAGTCTCTTCAGGACTTACTACTAGAGAAGTGCTGTTACAGCGTAGATGAATTTTTAAACGATATATTTCTTGTATAGATCTGAAAGTGTGTTTTTTTTTTCTGTTTGTCTTACTCAAATTAAATTTAAAGGAGATGTGTCAGAAATGTATGGAGCCTGGGCCAGCCCTATGTACACTTTATATAAATATAGCTTTATAATATAGTAACCGTTTCTTATTGTTAATTTTCTTTAATTTCACTTCCACGAATTTGACAGTAAATGCGAAGAAAAACTCACTTCCCGAGTTTTTCTTCGCATTTACTGTCAAATTCGTCAAACACAACTGTCATGGCTGACTAAAAATAGGATTAGCTTATTAAAAAACCATACAAATGATCACTTTCGTAACCTTCTATAAATTAGTTTGTTAGTATTTTTATGGAATTCCCCTATTTTTTTCCTATTTATCTATGTAGTGTACATTGTGGTGGCCCAAAATTTGATATTGTATTTTTTTTGTTTATACGCCATAAATGGCAAAACACCACCTCATATCTATCTATAATATAAAAATTAATCGCAAAATGTGTTGGTAAGCGCTTAACTCAACAACGCCTGAACCAATTTGGACTATTCTTTTTTTTAAATGTTCGTTGAAGTTCAAAGATGGTTCTAAGGTATTTTTTTTTTGGGTATGGTATTGTAGTGTAGGGTAGTGTAGGGTAGGGTAGTGTAGTGTAGCGTAGGGTAGGGAAGGTAGTGTAGGGTAGGGTAGGGTAAGGAAGGGTGGTATAGGGTAGGGTAGTGTAGGGTAGGGTAGTGAAGGGTAGGTAGTGTAAGGTAGGGGAGGTAGGGTAGATAAATGTTTGGTGTTTTTATGGCAAAACAAAGTTTGCCGGGTCAGCTAGTTAATTATGAAAATAAATAAACATAAATATATCTTATCTTATCCAGTTATGTACATATCAGTCTAACGCATGGGGCGTACTACGATCTACTAACTATTGTAGTCTCTGTCACACCGGTCGTCATGATCCCAATATTGCCTGCTTCTCGGGACCTGTGTGACATGACTTCTGGGGGGCTTGGTTGATGGTGGAGATTTTTTATTGCTAGTGGGTGCTATACAGGTTCTTTCACCCTTTTCCTGTTTATAAGACTGCCTCCAGGAGTTCAAATCAAGCCTTTCCTTGAAATTTTTCCGAGTTCGCCTAGAATCACTTACAGGCATCTGCAAAGCTGGGGTAGGGTTGATTCTCTCCACGTCTGTCGGAGACCGGTCAGGGGTTCTTTTCGGTAACGGAGAGTACCGAATGCTAGCCCCAGAATCGATGAGCGAAAGGTTCTGGCTAACTTTCTCAGTTATTTCGCTGACCGAACCTTCGTTTCTGGGGCTTTCCATCCCAGAGCCGTACCTTTGATCTCTTAAAGCCTCTTCCGTTGCTCCTTCTGGACGAGCCGCGTAAAATTTTTGCAGTGTTCTTGGTAATGGAAGAAACTTATTAAGGCAGAGGTCGGCGGATAGTAGTAGCCATATGGTGCCTGTTGGTGGAGGCGATATTAGGCGGAGACGGATGGAGATGGACAGTTCATCCATCTCTTCTCCTAGCTCTGTTAAGAGCTCGCCGCCATTTTGCAGTAGCTGGAAGAGAATTGGATAATATTAGCGATATTTATTTTTGATATAACGATCTAAATACTAAATTAATTCTGAAAAGTCGTATTTAGCATGATAATTAAATAAAAATAAGATATCTATATAGCTAATTTCGTCATACATTAAAGACGGATTTAGGCACGTACCTGTGTGGCCAGACTCCGGTGCGCCCTAATATCACCACTGTTCATTAAAGCGCGCATATACTGCAGGAGTGGACTGGCAAGATAGTTCAGTTTTTTTCCGTTGCCGAGTGTCGACTCTGAAATGAAACACATTTGATGTGTAAGTACGATTTTAAATGGAACAGACTATTTTAAAACTGAAATTAAATTAATTTTCAATTTTGACATGTTTCGAAAATTGTTAGATTTGCTATTCATTACAGTTAACAAGAAGTTATATTAAAAATATTTCTAAAAGTAATGCATCCCAACCAGTGCCAAATTAACCATGGTAGCAAAAATATAAATTTCTACGGGCTCCGTACAAACGGGGCCCCGCGTATCCAAACCACCCCGCATCCGCCTGAGCGTAATATAACACTTCAAATGTCCACATCAGACAGTTGGAACCTTGGTGAAAATAAAACAGAATTTCATACGGTAAATGAGTTTGAGTGAATTTGAGATTAGTTGATATAAAATTTGAGTTTATCGATAAGAAAAGAAGAAGATACGGTAAACACCGTGTGCATTTCAACATACAGTCGCTCATATAAATGTATAGAATTTGAATCGGCCCGGTCGGGTCTAATACTCGGTCAAAATAAACACAAATATAGACTGAAAGCAAATGAAAAAAAAACACTGAGAAAACACTGAGCACTGATAAAATAGCATTAAAAAGTATCAATACCATTTTGTCTGATCCTGGGACTGAACCAAGAACTTCACGATCAGCAGTCACGCTGGCAATCACTAATATAGCAATCAAATAAGCAGAAAAGGTAACTTAATCAGAAATATAGGTTTCTTTTATAAATTACCTGCAAAATAGTCTCCCATGAGGTTAGCCGCGTTTATCAAGAAAATTGGGTTCGACTTCTCCAAGACATCCAACTCTGAAAAAAAAAATACAATAAAATATAATTAATTTAAGAACAAACGTTATGGGGATGATTCAAGTTGGGTTTAGAAGATGAATACTTCAATCGCGGCATTAGTGGTGTTTAGGTTCTTGTAACTGCAGCTGTGTGCACATACTTCAGACATTCTAACAAAGGGATCAATCTTAGCTAAATCAAACACTTGAAATCAAAAACTCACTTTCGAAGGTCTCCTGCATGACAACATTGAGAAGTGCTATTCTCAATCGCTGTTTTGCCTGTCTCGTGAAAGCTGCTCCTACGGCAGCTAACTTCCGACCTGTCTCTGCATTCAGCAGGGCGGCGGCCCGGAATGTAGCGAATGCTTTGCTGGAAATGGAGAAAGAATTTCAGTCGTAAATCAACAAGGCTAGGTTATTGGAACCAAATTATTGCGATAAATTGTCAACTGATTGTTTGATTTTGACTGGTTATTGATTTAATTAATCATCAACTACCAATCGCATCACTTGTACTTTTTCCGCAAAAACTCAAGTGAATCAATGGAAATACAGAAACTTTTCGGTGCAAGGAATATGGTGGCGCGGCGGGAATAAACTTTTACAACTAATTACTTTAATTTTACAATGAATAAATAACAACTAGAAGTAGTAAATAATGTTACTCACTGCAAACGCTCTTCATCAGGGCACATGGAGGAAATGGTGTCCTCAAACTGACGTAGTTTCCTGTTGAATTGGATGCCGTCTTCCCCCGGGCAAAACTGCTCTAGCTGAAACAAAGATTTTGAGTTTATAATAATGTATGGGTGCTGGATGCTAGAAGCACAGGATCGGTAGTTGTAGCGATGCTTGGGGGAGACGTAAATCGAGCAGTGGATGTATTGTGGCTGAAATTATGATGATAATGACGTGACGAAGCTTGAGGGGTTTACTTATTTTGTTGCAAGATGCGCATGGGCAATATTCGTCAGACAATTACAGCCTTTTCGTGTCTAGGCTAGGCATATGATGCCTTTGCTAGTGTTGGTTATTATGCAAAACCTCTTCTTTAACACCGTCTAAAGGTACTTATAAAGTTTCTTACCAGTGTCAACAGCGGTACGTATTTCTCGTCCACTATCAGCAACTCTTTAAGAGTGCTGTCCTCTTCAACAGGCGACTGCTTCCCTTCATCTCTTACCATCTCCTTCTCTGGGTCTGAAAATAACATTCTTATTGAGTTTGCTACACCATGGTTGAGTGTCCAAAACTACCGCAAAAATACACGGTTCCCGAGGAATAGGCTAGGAGGGATGAAACAAGGGAGGTTATTATGCTATTTAATTTCACACCCAAAAATCTTTCTTTGCTTTTTTTTAAATAACTTAAATAAGTCTACTAAAAATACTTGTTAATAAAATTTCACTCACCTGATTCATCCGCCCATATGAACCGCTCCAGTGTCTCGCTCTCGCTTTTTTCTGCCATTCTTGTTGGGTCTGATGATAATTAAATGTTTATAATTATTTTTAAATTTTGTAGAAACAACATGTACTCGTAGATAAAATATTGAGGAAGTGTGTAGGCACGAGTTTACGTGGCATTTATAACAGATCTAAATTTAGTACATATTTTATTAAGATTGTCCTTAAAGGAAGCGATTAAAATAAATTATATACTCAAATGTATTGTTTGTTAAATATCTTATTTGTTAATTATTAATATATTTGTTATTGTTATTCATTATTAAGAAGTAATTGAAATTATTTATTAAAACAATACTTTTAGTAAATACCTACGCAGTTAAATTTATTTTTGTGAAGAACTCTAAAATCAAAAAAAAAAGCTATAAAAATAAAAAATGCATCTAACAATTTAGACATTTATAATAATCATTTAACACAACATTCAGAAACACCTCACAAGGAGCCTACTAAAATAAAACATAGATATATATTATTGAAATTAAACTCACCTGAAACCTGACCACTCTCAAAAACCACACCACAAACACCACACACCACCATTTTGAAGTTTAAAATAAAGTATCACAAAGAATATTCGAAACTACTCGACCACTTCTGTCAAAAGCACAGTTGCGAATGCCAGAACTCCAGAAGCCCAGAACTTATACAGAAAATATGTTTCGCTCGCATTTGGGGATTACTACGGGTGTCAGTGGTGGTTATCTCGTTCTATCATATAGCACTTTCTCTCTCTTATACACAAATTGAACACCGGTAAGGTACAATTGTTCCCAGAAGTGAAAAGTACAGGTAAATTGGCAACTTCTTTTGTGGTTTTATCTCTTTCTAGTGTCTATTTGTTATATAGCTGTCTTGCTCTCTCACCATTGTGTTTGTTATTGTCCTGCGCTCGTAACAGAAATATAGCAGCAGGTAATCGTTGTTTTTACGAAATTCCGTTTTTAACAAAAATGCAAAGTGTGTCTTTCGACTACACGTGGAATATTATAAAACATTTTTAATGGCCAGAAACTGAAGAAACAGTAAAGAAAGATGCAGCATTCCTAGTGAAATTATCAGATAATGTTAGTATGAATTCAGCAATGATCACCATACACAGGATGAAAATGCAGTAATCACGAATTTAGTACTGCATTCTAACTGTGTACCTAACACAGTTAAAATGAAGTTTATTATCAGTACCATATCATAAGTATCATCTTGAATTAGATAGCATACAGTTGAAGTTTACAGGTTGTACTGCAATGGGGGCTACCGCGTATGAATTCGTCGCTAGAGACGCTGGTGTAGCGTAAGGTCTGCGATAAGTCAAACTCCACTGTTTGTATTGAGAGTGGACGGGTTGTTCCCTAATTATATGAATGTTGTGTGTATACCTCAGATTAGTTATGACAAATAATATGAGTTACGTATCAATGTATGTCAGTCCTTTAAGGTATTAAATATGATTTAAATGTAAACGTGGTTTTCTCGCCCGTAGTAGGTACGTATAGTACTTACCAAACTTCTTAGCCGCCCTCAAGCTGGCTTTCCGATGTGCAAGGCACGGCGCAGTGCTGTTTTTGTATGAGATTTACAACTGCGCAGCGATTGCAGCCAACTTCAGGGCGGCCAAGAAGTTTGGCGAGAACTGTAACAAACTTTGACAGCTTTACTTCTGGGCCTTAGTCAACATTCCAAGTTTAAATTGACGTTAATTAGTTCATCCTCATTGACCCTTGTATCATAAACTATAAATAATAATCATAATATTAGCCTGCTGTCCCACTGCTGGTTATATCAGCCTGTTGCAGTCGCACTGAGGGTCAAAGGTCTTTTCTCATACTGAGAAGGCACGTGTATTAATCACCACGCTTTCTTAAGACGGGTTGGCGATTTCATATTTATAATTACTAGAAAGGCCAGGTTTCCTCAAGATGTTTTCCTTCACCGTCGTCAGCGATATCCAAGATAAACTTAGATTTTTATTATTTAAAAAAAAATCGCATTGGTACTTGCCCAGTTTTGAACCTACGGCCTTAAGCTCGAGAGTCTAGTCTTAACCAAAGGATCAACATGACCGTAGCATTGACCCTACCCTAGTATCGTAAAATAAAATATGATGTGTTGTTGTTACATTAGTGCCTATAATCTGTGATTTAAAGCTGAAATTAAAACATTTTTAATGAAATAATTCTTTGAAGGAGTATATTTCAACCATCTTTTCATCATTCTAATTTTCATCACATCATCAGCCTATTAATGTTCCCACTGCTGGGACACCGGCCTCCTCTGTGAGAGAGGGAATGGGCCTTAATCCACCACGCGGGCCCAGTGCGGATTGGTGGATGTCACATGTCTTCGAATTTTTGGTTCTAGGACATGCCGGTTTCCTCACGATGTTTTCCTTCACCGTTTTGAGAGCAGTGGTGAAGAAATAATTTACACAAAGTAAAGCGCCTGCCTGGGCTCGAACCCACGACCTACAACTTGTAAGTCGCGGCCGATACCACTGGGCCACCACTGCTCTCTCTAATTTTCATAGGATTTGTTAAAACGTATATTTTTCAAAAAGAAGAAATAATCAGCCAAACAAATCAACAGAATTTCATAATAATCTACTTTTAAATTAATCTCTGCAAAATTATGAGATAACATAGTGTAGGTATATTTAGATATTGTTCGTTATCGATTAGGTATCGTTAGACATCATCAGAAGTAATAAACACTAATTAGCAATTACTCTGAAGAACATTCATTAATTTATGACGTTAACTAATGAGTACAGGAATGGCCAGGTTTTTACGAAATCGTTGTCAAAAATTTACTTTTGCTTCAATTGGGTAATGATCCACACTATCGGAATTTGTTACCACTCTTTAACAAATTAACTAACTTAAACAGTTTTGCGTTATTTATAAACTACATAACGGAATCCTTGCTGCTGCTGAGCATGAGGTAATGGGTTCAACTATCGGGTCAGGCTACGAGGTAGGTATTAGGTTTTTCTGGAATTTCTCAAAAGCAGCCGGGAGTCTTGGTTTGTGCCAGGTTGATTGCAAAAGGAGAACCCCTATTACTTGGGACTTAAAACACAAATGTAGGTATACTGTAGGTGTGCCTCTGCTTAAACCTCCGGGGACTATATGTGTGATGCTATGTTATTGTTGCTACTTATCAGTCCCCGACAGCCAAAATCACTTTAAAAAGTACTATTAAAAACCACGCTGCAAGTATTTTCAATCAGACAATAATGCTAATTCCACTATTCATGTCTATACCGTTGTCTTCACAAACTATTGTTTTAGTTCTTGAGTTATTTCTTTACAAATATCCACAGTGCACTTTACATTATTGTAGTGTTCTATAATTCTTTGTGATTTGTTCGTGAGCGCCTTTGGCGAGAGCTTTGTTTTTATTGCTACCTGTAGATTTCGTTTTCGGGTATTTTACCCGACTGGGTTATGTGTTTCGCGCGTATCTTGTATTGTATGTATGTAATATTCTTTATAACCCCATATCTTTAAACTACTTGACCGAATTATATAATTAAGACATCGATAGATAAGTCTTGACCGCCCAAGTGTTCTTAGATAGGTGAAGTTCTAAAAAAACAAACATGGCGGTCCCAATTTTTTTCTTCCAACCCCATCGAGTGGGGTATCAAAAGGAAGGGTTTTAAGAGGTGATTACAAAAATATATATCACTTATATGTTTAAAAGTAATTCTAAAAAGAAAAATATGACTAAAGAGTTGTAAATAAAAAAAGTTAATTTAAAATCTGAAACCCGACTGATTAAGAATCGAACTAAAAAGCTGTTAACAAGAAAAAATCATGCTATGCAGTCGGAGGATCAGGTGGTCAGCCAGTTCGCGAATATGTTTCCTCCGACTGCACAGCATGATTTTTTCTTGTTTAGCAGATTTTTTGTACGGACGCTGACTAGTACTAGAGAATAGTGGCAAAATAAATAAAGGATTTATATCCTGCCTACAAATGAGAAAGCGTGATTAATGCTCCAGCCTTCTCTGAAAGAAGAGAAACGTTTGCCCTGCAGTGGGATAGGAACTGGTTGGTATTATTATTATAATATTATATCCTTAAGGTATGTAAAAGCTAACTGAAGATCCGCCAGAGAACCAAGTTTGTCAATATAGCTCAGAGAATAAGCAAGTTGAAGTGGCAATGGACCGGCCATATTAGCCGTAGGACCGATGACCATTGGGGTAGACGTGTTCTTGAGTGGAGACCGCAAACTGATAAACATAAAGTAGGACGCCCTCAGGCTAGGTGGATGATCTTTGCACGTTTGCTGGTAGCAGCAGTACGTGAGTTGCCGAAAATGCAAATGGCGTGCAATTGGAGAGGTCTTTGTCTAGCTGTAGGTTGATGATAATGATGATGATGAAGTGGATAGTAGGTAAAAAAACTTTCGAAATTAAAATAAAAACACTACAAAGTGTCAAATAACTTTCTTTTTGGAAGTCGTTGTCTTTGGTAGGTACCATTTTTTCTTCATTATGGATACCAAATTCCAAAAAAGAAAGTTATTTAGTTATTTCAGTTCCCGAAAATTTGTAAAAGACAAGGATTACTGGTATCCCCACTACACGGCTGCTGTCCCCGCGGACAGGGGGCGAAGCCTCATGAACACTCGCTACACCCCCTTGCCCCCCGCAAACAACATCGCGACATCCAAGTATATCAAGTCGGCGAGTGATTTTAAAATCAGTTTGCAGTGCGTCGTACCGTCGCTATAGCCGTCCTACTTCCTAAGTCCTGACAATTAATCAATTCAACATGGCTTTGCCGAGGCTAGAAGACGTTGAAAGGTAACTACATATTCGTTTATCTAAAAAAAAAAATTGTTCGTATTATTTTTGTAATTTAGGTTTATATCGATTTTCTTAAGACGGTACCCTGACCAAAAAATCGGCATGAGATATGAGCGTTCCTATTGGTCTTGCGGCACTGGTGGCGCATGAATTACAGTAGTGAATACGCCCAGATTTTAGAATAAAATCTTTATAAAATCGAATTTTGGTCTTTTGAAAAAAATAATTCTACAAAAATGTTCGTTATTAAATTGTCTATCCATTAGTGTTAGTACAAAAAATAATCAATGAACACTTTACGAGGAGATGCATAATATCAATAATTATTTCTCATTTTTATGTTTTTTTGGAAGTAGATTAGTGAAATATATACAACATTTAAAAAAAAACTAAATCTACCATTTTAGAATCAATATTATGTAGAAATTTATTGTATTTTTATTAATTGATATTTCTTTTTTAATAACGAGTAGATAGCTTCTAAAAACAGCACAAAAAACGGCTTGCACGTTTTGCTCGGGGTACCGCCTTAAGTAAGTGTAATTAGGAAGTATAATGTGTACATTATTTTTCAATTGTTTCAGATATCTAATCTACCGTATGAATGAAACTCTTGACGAGTGCTTATACTCTCTTGCCTGTGATGTAACGGTCACGGAACGCCTGATCAATGAGTACCTCGATATAGTCAACAAATTACTGGATTACTATAATCGTGTCAAGAACGTGTAGCGACACATGTGCGTGTACATCCTGTAATACGCACATAAATAAAAAGACTTAAACAAGAAAAAAACTGTGCAGTCGGAGGACACATATTCGCGTGCTGGCTTACCAAGACCAGATGTATCCTCCGACTGTACAGTATGATTTTCTTCTTGTTTAAGTCTTTTAGTTTGCTTCTTAAGTAGTCGGGTTTTTTTTTCATTTTTTATATTAACCATTTTATTTATTACTTTTTAGTTAACATTTTGTATCTTATTATGAATTACATTTAAACATATAAGTGTTATATATTTTTGGAATGACCTATTAAAACCCTTAATGTTTATACCCTACAAGATGGGTTTGGAAAAAAATAATAAGAGGGCTGCCACAATATGGCTCCCAAAAACCGCCATTTTCTATTTGCCAATTTTAATGTAGGTAGTGACACTGCAAGGATAATAAGACGAATCGATTGACATAAGAATCGCCAAAATCGGCCAAAGCGATTGGTCTCTAGAACGCGACATAGGAACAAACATACACAGACTGATAAACACATTACCCTTCTTCGGCAGTCGGGCAAAAAGGCCCTTTGCAGGGCCGCATATGAATCAATATTATTGAATACGTTTGTTGGTCGGAATTGTCATTAATGTAATGAACCGTATCATAGGCGGCCCTGAAATGGGCCTTTTATTATGTGCGCGTAAAATGTAACTTGCAAGCTTTGATTATATAAAAAGCTGGCTTAATAAACATATAAGGCAGCACAAATACTATTATAAATAGTCTTAATGTATTGTGTACCTGCTTTATCTCCAAATCCGGCCAAAGGAATGTGTTATCTCTTCGATAAATCGATTCGCTCAGGTTTCATACCCCTTCTTGACTGGATTTTCCTGTAAAAGTAAAAATAGTCATATTTTATCAAATACACTCACGACCTTATTAAATGATGTTAAAGGCATTAGGAATTCAAAAATTCAGGGCAACGAGAAATTGCTCCTGTCATTTATTTTTATCAAAAGCCACTATATCTTTGGTTATTGGTTAACTGTCCTATTGTTTTTGTATGTTTTGTGTTCAATAAAGAATAACTTAAATAAAATAAAGAATACTTCTATGAATAACTCCATGATCTGTCTATTTAGATTTATTGTTTGCGAAGATTATTAATTAAATGAAAACCGTTTTACCTTTAATTAGTTTAAAAATCTTTCAATTACGTGCTAGTACTACTTAGAACCTAGTCTTAGAAGAGACAATCACCTGATTGTATTCACATGTCGGACAGAGCCAGTCCCCGTCGGGTGCCGAGGTGATTCTTACGCACGTATAGTGGTAGCATTGGCGCTCACAGCTTGCCCCGTTGCAACCAATCATCGGGACGTCTTCTACGTATTCTCTGCAGAAGCAGAAATCGCTGTGCCGCTCCTTCTTTTCCCGTTCTTCTTCCAGTCGAGCGGTTATGGTCTCTTTGGTTTTATTTTTCCTTTCCTGCAGTTCCCTTTTACACTCCTCCAAAATCTCACTGTTTTCGAAGACTTCTTCATGTAGTGACATGACAGAACACTGCAGATATAAAATGTGTTTGGCCGCCGCTTCACCTCGCAATCATCACAAGGAGTGCTCCCGGTTCCGTGGCGCCAATACATTTGCTCCACTAAACGGCTGTACTTATAGTACTGCGTATGGCACACGCCGTACAAGAAATTATTAAGGTAATCTCTGGAAGATCTCATTTTTCAACTAGTAAACATTACACGCACAAACGACACGAACACTCACAACACTGTTGAAAGAATGATCAAATAATTAGCAAATTAGTTGCCACCTGTGTCACCAGTCCGTGGGAGCTGCTGGGAGTGCCATAATATATTACATATTATTTTTTTCTATTCTTGCCTACCTGAAACTTATTTGTTTCAATCCTACCTACCAATTTTTGATTTAATATAATCACACTAATATTATAAAGGCGAAAGTTTGTGAGTGTGTATGTGTTTGTATGTTTGTTACTTCGGATCTTCATGCTCAAATGGCTGGACGGATCTGGATGAAATTTGCCCCGGAGATACATTATAGTCTGGAATAGCACATAGGCTAATTTTAAATACATCCACGCGGGCGAAGCCACTGGCAGATGCTATTATTTACTATATCTGTTACTACATATAATTACTATATACTCGTTTAAGTACTAATCTATAACTTTAAGACTTTATTCTGAGCTTTTGTTTTAGACACTTGTGTTTCGTGTATGTTTTAACTCATTTATTTTATTTATAAATAGAACGTGTCCGCTCCGTCACTTGCCCTTAAGGTTTCATTGTTTCGGCGTCACCCTGTCAACACCGGCTATCGCTGAAAACCAGTGCTGTGGCTCTGTCTTGCACGTGTTAGAATTTGAAGTATGTGCGACGTCATTAAATCATTTATTTTAATTTTTAGTCGCAATGGTTTGCTATATAATTAAATACACACCTGTCATATTTATTAAGCCCCTACGGACAAATGTCTAAGTACCTACCTAAAAATGAAATCTTGTTGTGTGTACAGGAAATAACTCTAAACTTATTTCATGCCAAATTGATGCATTTCCTATAAATTATTACGTAATTTGTAATGCTCATTGTGATGTATCCTGGAATATATATTGCTATATTAGTATTAAGTGATTCCTTTGAAACAATAAGTACAATACTGACTGTTAGTGTCAATATTCTTTCGAATATTGATTAAGAATAATAATAATATAATAGTAAAATCGTTTATTTCTCACCACAAACCAATTACAAAACAAAAAAATATTATGTTAAATCGTAATTTACAAATTTGGTTGTGGATCACTGGTGCCTGTGGTAGGTAAATAAAACCTGTGTTACAGGTCACGGCCTCCACCTCACATCACTTCTTATATACAATTACAATTGCAGATAATAGTAGCATAGACGAGTATACAATGACAAGATTAGAAATCAGAAAACGGTTGGTGAGTAAGCTAGGGTTACAATATTTAAAAAACATAAATTAGGAAAAACAGAAGTACCTGTGTGTAAGTGTGTGTGTGTGTGTGTGTGTGTGTGTGTGTGTATATGTTGAAGGAATAAACTTGAAGAGACTAGAAGTAGCTGGTATTGAATTATATTTAATAGAATCATAAATAACGGTACAGTTTTCTTAGTAAGAAAAATATAGATATATGACAAGAAGAGACTAAAGAGTACAAGACCATAACTTTTTGTAAAAAGGTAAACACCTAATAGTTTGATTATACAACATGCTCCCTCAAAAAGTTAATCGTATTGCACTCATAACACAAAGTCATAAATAACCAGTATAGAAAAACATTACGAACAAACAAAACTAGGATATATCAATCATTTGCAAACAACTGCGATGCTTTGTTGGACCCAAAGGTTTCGTCAAAACATCTGCAGGTAACCTGTCGGTGGGCATATACCTAAGTTCAACAGTTTTATCGTTCACTTTTTCTCGGACAAAATGGAACTTAACATCTATATGCTTTGTCCGATTGTGATGAACAGGATTCATGGCCTTTTTTTGTGCACTCTGACTATCCGTATACAAAACTATATTAAGCGACCTACCTGTTATATCGGATATCAGTCTTTTTAAGAAGCACGCATCCTTTACTGCTGTAGCCAACGCCATATATTCGGCTTCAGCGGACGATAAAGCCACTGTGGGCTGTTTTTAGCTTCCCACGAAATAGGGCCGCCTGCAAGTTCATAATAGAACCCTGTGTAGGATCGTCTATCAGTTGGACAATTTGCCCAGTCTGCATCTGAAAAACCCGTCAAAGTTGTAGTATTACCTTTTTCTTTACTGTATGTAATACCACTATCTTTTGTCGCTTTCAGATAACGTAGACATCGTTTAGCAATATTCCAATGTCACTGATCAAATTTAGAGTTAAATTGACTCAAGTAACTTACGGTGTAGGCTATATCTGGTCTAGTATTTACAGCCAAAAACATTAGACAGCCAATTAACTCTCTGTAAGGGTAATCACACTCACCTATACCAGGCTCAAGATTTTTCTTGACCAGTGGGGTGGGAACACCCTTACAATCTTGCATGTTAAATCTTTTCAGTAACTTTTCAATGTATGTACTCTGAGATAGCTTCATTCCATAAGTATCATGGCAAATATTTATTCCCGTAAAGAAATTAATTTGTCCAAGATCTTTTAATGAAAAGTATTTTTCAAGTTGACTAGATCGTCGACGTATACAGCCAGAACCAAAGAGTCTGAGTCCGCATTATTTTTAAAAATACACGGCTCACATGTTTGAGTCAAACCAAGAACTGACAAAGTCTGTTTTAACTTTGTATTCCAGGCTCTTGGTGCCTGCTTCAACCCATATAGAGTGACCGTTTCAAAAGACACACTTTCGACTCTTCCCCTTCCCTTACGAAACCTTCTGGCTGTGTCATGTAGATTTCTTCTTCTAAACTGCCATTCAAAAAGGCTGTGTCCACATCCAAATGGCGGACCTTATAATTTTCCTGCACTGCAAGCGCTAAAAGGGTTCGCAACGACGAGTTGCGTACAACCGGAGAAAATGTTTCGTGGTAGTCGACACCTTCTTTTTGTCGAAAACCTTTTGCTACTAGGCGCGCTTTATACCTAACAACGCTACCTTTCGCATCTCGCTTTAGTTTGAAGACCCACTTGCTAGGAATACAAGTCTTAAGATTTGGCTTATCTACCAAAATCCATGTGCCCTTTCTGACTAAGGCATTATACTCATCTCTCATCGCTAAAATCCAATTATCTTTGTCATCGCTGTTAATGGCAGCCAGATAATTATTTGGATCATCGCACCCATCATCTACCAGGGTATTATAAGAGAAATAATCTGGTGGTTTGCGAACTCTCGAAGGATATCGACTAGATTCATTTAAGGAATCTGTAGATTCACTTGACTGCTGATCATCAACATTGTTGACCTCTACATTGTCTGCTTCATTGATTTTAACATCAGCATCCTCAGCATCCATGAAAGAAGTATCAAAGTTAGGAGCATCTACCTCACATCTCCCAGATGAAGAGGAGGGAAGTACTTCTTGTCTTGAAATAGCTGGCGATGGTGACTGTGAAAGCAAATTTACAATATCAGAGTTCACAGTACGTTTAGGCTCAATGATTTCCTTCAGTCCAGTAAAGTTGTTTTCAAAAAATGTGACATCTCTTGACTTTAGTAAACGTCTAGGACTTCCCGCATTCCGGAAATAATAAGTATGAGGATCATCTGAGTATCCTACAAAAATCTGTTCCTCAGCTTTCATGTCCAATTTACATCTCTGACTTGATGGAACATGAATAAGTGATCTGCATCCGAAGACCTTCAGATGAGACAGATCGGGTTTTTTAATAAACCACATTTCAAACGGTGTTTTACCACTAAGCGCACGGTGTGGTGACCGATTTTTCAAGTAGACGCTCGTCTCCACTGCGTCCTGCCAAAAAGCTTTTGAGAGAGAACCATGGGACAATAGTGACCGAGCCTTCTCTACTATGCTACGATTACACCGTTCACTTACCCCATTTTGCTGAGGGCTATATGGTGCTGTCGTTTGCCAATCGATACCCAATGACTGAACATAATCCATCAATTCCTTATTGATGAACTCAGTTCCATTATCTGAACGCAAAGTCTTTATTTTTCCACCAAACTGTCTTTCGACATGAGAATGAAAGGAACAAAACTTACTTTTGACTTCAGTTTTAGAAGACAGAAAATACACAAAAGTAAAACGTGTATAATCATCTATAAAAATAATAAAATATCTTTTACCTGTAAACGAATTCGTAGAAAAAGGTCCACAAACATCAGTATGAATCAACTGAAGTGGCGAAGTAGCCTTCCTGTATTTTAAGCTTTTGAAGGGCTTTCTAGACTGCTTACCCTCTATGCAGGGTATGCATGGTTCCTTGTCGACCTCCGTGTACTCCACTCCGATAGCCTGACCTTTTCTAAGTAGATCCATGCCAATTCGGCACAAATGGCCCAACCTCTTGTGCCAAAGCTGGAATTTGGAACAATCAGAGTGCACAAGTTTAGCTGAAACATTATTGATAGTTTTAGTTAAACAATCCACAGTATACAGCCCATCACATACAGAACCATACGCTAAAACATTTTTACTGTTTACTACATCACATTTTGAGTCATAAATTGTGCAGCCTTCTTTATTGAAAACTACAGAGAATCCCTTCTCTACTACTTTTTTCACTGAAAGTAAACTACAGTTCAAATCAGGAACATGAACTACATTATTTATTCTGTTCGCCAAAGTATCCGTTTCAATGGATACATCACCAATACCCACAGCCGCTAATTTTTGTCCATTAGCCACAGTAATCGTTCCACCTTGTACTGGCCGATAACTGCTGAACCACTCGCGATGCGGGGTCATGTGAATGGTTGCACCTGAATCAATAATCCATTTCCCATCAGATTCAGCCGGCGCAGAGAGAGCCATTTCCTGCACAACAGCCTTTTCCACCTTTTCATTATGACGGCAATCTGTACCCTTAAAAACCTTTTCCGATGCGTTCATCATAGCTTTCTTAAGAGGAAATACGGGCGGAGAGACTTTTGAAAAATAGGTATTTGAAAAAACTATCGCTGTCGCTCTGCGAACTGCGAGCGCGTGGCGCCCGGCCGCCCTATCCATGTGTGTGTAAGTTGACAGTGTGTGCGTGCCTCCGAAACGCTCCCGGCCGCGGCTCGCGCATTTCTTGTAATCGCCCCAGTCACTCGTAACTTTTGTTGTTGTGGATTGTGGACTGATATCCAAGAATATCTGTTATTCTTAACAGCAAATGCAGAAAATCTTTTTTTTTGGACGTGACTAATAATACTGTGGAGCAATTTAATTATGTAATTGCCAAATTTATTGGCGGAAAAAGAGTTAACTTTGCAGGCTCATATCATATCAGACAAGTGGAGCAGTAACTTCATGAAATATCGAAGGCCTATTCATTCACGCATCCAAAAAATAATACAGGGCTGCAGTCCGGGCAAAAAAAAAAAAGTGATCAAAAGCAGCGTTCGAAAAAAATCACAGAGATTTTCCGAAAAAGAAAACTGACATATCCCAAAGACGGAACGAGCAAAATAAAAAAAACTACAGAACCTGTTAAAAACTACGGTCGCTTAGAGTTGGAAGAAGATAGAAGAAGATATGCCTTTGGATTTATATAAATTAAAAGAAAAAATATTTCTTGAAAGATTGCTCTCAACTAAGGATGTTCAAAGGAAAATAGTGGGGGCCAAAGCGATAATAGCTTATGGGAAATTGAAAGACTAAAGAGGCTTACGGCATCGAATGTTGGGCGAATATGTAAGATGCGACCGAAATCAATATATAAATTAAGCCCGAGGCACTCTCTCAGAGAGAAATTTAAGGAGATTAATGTAATGACTGTGCCCTCTCAGTATATTTATGAAAATCTTTTATATGCTCATAAAAATATAAAATTGTTTAAAAAATACAGTGATATCCATAACATAAATACTAGGAACAAACACAAATTTGTAGTACCTACAACAAGGCTCAAGAAGATAGGTGGCTCGTTTAGATGTCAATGTGTACCCTTTTATAATAAGCTTCCAAGCCACGTACAAGATCTAAGTCTTAATAAATTCAAATCATTCATTAAACGTAAGTTGTGTCAGAAAGCGTTTTATACTATTAAAGATTACGTTGAGGACAAAAAGGCTTGGGATTGAGCTGCTCCAATTAATTTTGATTTTTTTATATTTTGCACCGTGAATTTTGTTTTTAATTTTGATATTTTTTTTTGTTTTCTTGCAATGACAAGAATATTTACTTTTTAAAGTATTATATTTTTTATTTTTTTATTATTGTGAATGTGAAGACTATGTGGATTTTTGTTTTTTATTATAACTTAGTTAGTTTTTACTCATGGTCTGGCAGTTTGAGTAGTTTATGCGGCCTACCCGAATGTCCTTTCTTTGGTATTGTTCGTCGAATCGTTGAGCTCCGTAAATTCTGAGTTGAGCTGCTCGGTTATTGACAAATGCGTGCACTGACTGGACAGGTCCACTCAATCTGGCTGGTTCTTTCCTCAAAAGACCATTTCAGACATATGTCTACATGGTCTTCACATGATATAACCAAGTTTTTGTCAAGACTTTAAAAGAGACTGTGACCTCTGAGTTTGTTTCGGCCTTTCTTCTCAGAGTAGTCAGATAGGAAACGCCGACCTCATCTAGTTTTAAAAAATATGATCGACATGTAAAAGTGTTTGTACAAACCAACTTACAGAAATAAAATCATTTATCATTTATCATTTATCATTAAAACATTGGTTCGCAAAATTTGAGAAACGTTATTATATAACAAATTTAAAGGAACTGTGGCTACCAATTATGGCAAGGAAACTGAATCTAAAGCGATCGATCAATTTATCAAGGACACGGGCCTACAGGTATTAGAGTGTGGAATGTTTATCGATGAAAAGAAACCCTTTTTCGCGGCAAGCCTGGATGGTCTGATAGGTCAAGACTCGATAATAGAGGTAAACTGTCCTTACGAAATTGCAAGAATGTCACCTGAAGACGGAATTGAACAAAAATAAATAGATTTAGAACTGTTTTCAAGGATCATCACTAATCGTCTCCGTAGACCACATAGGTACATACGCTGCGGCAGGTTATACAGAAGACCGAAGAGTACAACCTGCCTCTCTGTTTAGCGTTTGTGGAATACCAGAAAGCCTTCGATTTGATCGACACTTGGGCTGTACTGCAGTCTCTCCAACGGTACCAAATTGACTACCAGTACATCGAAGTGTTGAAAAGTGTGTATAAAAAGGCCACCATGTCAGTTCGACTTCAGGATCAGACCTCGGAACCCGTCCTTCTGCAGCGAGGTGTGAGACAGGGAGACGTCATATCTCCGAAACTGTTCACCGCTGCACTGGAGGATGTCTTCAGATTTCTGAACTGGAAAGGGCTAGGCATAAATGTCAATGGCGAATACATCAATCATCTTCAGTTTGCCGACGATATAGTGGTCATGGCGGAGACCATGGAGGACCTCAGTACAATGCTCGATGACCTCAGTAGAGCTACCTAAAGAGTGGGTCTTAGGATGAACATGGACAAAACCAAGGTGATGTTGAATGCCCATTTTACACTCACTCCAATCAAAGTCGGATACTCTTCACTCGAAGTTGTGGGCGACTATGTCTACCTGGGACAAACGATCCAGTTGGGTAGGGCCAACTTCGAGAAAGAGGTCAACCGTCGAATTCGACTTGGCTGGGCAGTGTTCGAGAAGTTGCGGTATATTCTCGTCCAACTTACCACAGTGTCACAAGTATAGACTTGAGACACAGTGACCAGACCAGTGTGTGTTGCCAGACATATGGTTCTGAGACATGGTCGCTTACAATGGGCCTCATCAGAAAGCTTACAGTCACCCAAAGGGCAATGGAGAGGGATATGCATGGAGTTTCCTTGCGTGGTCGAATCAGAAATGTAGAGATCCGCAAGAGAACCAGGGTTACCGACATAGCCCGAAGAATTACCAAACTTAAGTAGCAGTGGGCAAGGCACATTGCTCGCAGAACGTATGACCAATAGGGCAGAAAGGTTCTGGAGTGGCGACCGCGAATCGGAAGACGTTGCGTTGGAAGGCCTCCCACCAGGTGGACCGATGACTTGGTGAAGATTCCGGGGATCCACTGGATGCGAGACGCACGGGACCGATCAATGTGGTGACGTTTGGGGGAGGCCTGTGACCAGCAGTGGACGTCTTTCGGCTGATATGATGACGATGATGATGATGTTATAGATTTATGTACGTTTAAAGGCAAAATGTTACAATTAAAACAGAATCAAAATTACTTCTACTAAGTACAAGGCCAACTACACATAACTCGTCGAAATTTCTGTTATTTTATTTTATGGAGTCCCAAAAGCTTTTATTTTTCAAAATATTAAGAGGGACAATGCATTATGGCAAAAAATGGAACCATTAATAGAAAAGTTCTACCACATTAGTAGCAAGCCTAAGGCATTAGCCTTTCACCAGAAATCATTGACGATCGGATACCAAAGAAAAACCAGTGAGAGAAAGCACGTCTGCCTAGCCTTTTCCCATCTACGTTGGAGTCAGATGCAGCTGAATACCAGTATTTTGATAGATCGACTGCCTATCTGACCTCCACAACCAGTTACTGGGTAATATGAAACCCCTTGGTAAAACGAGTCAGACTTTCAGGATGTCAAAGCCGAAAATAACAGCCGGGACCAACGGCTTAACGTGCTTGGCGAGACACGGACGGGTCTTGGTATGTAAAGATGGTCACCCATCCACGGAACAACCACGGCAAGCATACCCACAGAACAGATAAAACCTCTTTTATCTGTTCTGTGGATTGACCCGTGCGGCTGACGTTGAAATAAGTTTAATTTCGCTGATGTACCTAGTAGGCGATCTAGAGACTGCGGATACCTATCCGATATATAATTTACTGTTTTGTATTGAAAACTTTTTGTAATAAACATTTCGCGGTATGCGATAAGGCCGCCCATTGTATATTTTTAGTATTAAGTTTCTTTTTCTTGTTTGTTATGGTGTACAATAAAGTGTATATATATAAATAAATAAAGACATGCACTTAATTTTATTTTGTATCCATTACTTTTTAATACTTCTATTTGTAATTCCCACTAAACAGCACATGCAAACAATATAAATGTGTTTATCGATAACTGTTTACAACACTAGTATATCGATATTATTTTCAACTACTACGCATCACCTTTTCGTCTGTGTACGTATTATGCAGACCCCTTGCGTCAAACCCCGCCCACAAATTCGTGCGATAAGGACAACCGCAGATTCGACAAATTTTCTTAAGTAAAAAGTCATAATTCGAGGTTTGGCTCTCGTCTGTTTTCTCCTCCAATATTGGACCGATTTAGAAGATATTTCATAAACTGAATAAGAAGGATATTTACTATGTCCCTATGTTTTCCTTTTTTCATTAATAGTTATCAAATTTGTACACTAAGGCTCTGAAGACAGCGACTCAATACAGACAATTTTGAGCATTTTGAGAGGGTTCTAGTTCTTATACGGATAATATATCACCAAAAAGGAAAACATAGGGACATAGAAGAAGTTGATATTTATTTTACTGTAAAAAATCATTGCTTTAAGTTCATAAACCAGAGAGAAAACAGACGAGAGTTTTTGTATGGAGAAAAGACCACCCCCGTTTCCTCTTAACCTTCTTATTGGGACATTCGGGACTTTTGTGTCCTGGTTGTCTACACTTAAAGCAGATTATAGGCTTCTTCTTTTTGCTTGTAGAACCTGTTAAACGTAACGCAGCCACCTCATTCTGGTGAGGATCCTTAGAAAGCTCGTTTAATAATTTTGCCTTAACTAACTCACTGGTTACATCAACATTCGAATTCTCTAAAGCCATGATGATCGGTTCGTATAATCGCAGCCAAAGATCCATCGTCGATCTTCTTACCAATATCGTCAAGATCTTGAGCAGTACTCATAACGGCGTTGATATATGATTCTATGTCTTGGAAATCGGTCAAGGAGTATTTGTACAATCTACGCTCTAGAGAGAGCCTTCGACCCATACCTTTATCCTCATACGCTTTTTGCAAAGCACTCCAAGCATCCTTAGCGTTTTTCGCATTTCTTACGTGCGAAATTGCACCTCCTTCTACCGTAAGGCATATTTTTGACAACGCCTTCTGGTCATTACGAGAGCGCACATCCTCCGCTGTTGTATCAGAATCATCGTACCCAATTATGGACGTCCAAAGCTCCTCATGAATGAGAAGCATCCTCATTTTAAATTTCCAGGTTGGGTACCCGTCTCGGTTTGATAACATCGTGATTCCTTGAAAATTCATTTTATTTACTTACATCTAGATCTATTCAATTAATTAGCCTTCGTGCTGATAACGTGTTGAAGGAATAAACTTGAAGAGACTAGAAGTAGCTGGTATTGAATTATATTTAATAGAATCAAAAATAACGGTACAGTTTTCTTAGTAAGAAAAATATAGATATATGACAAGAAGAGACTAAAGAGTACAAGACCATAACTTTTTGTAAAAAGGTAAACACCTAATAGTTTGATTATACAACAGTATAGGGAGTGTGTTTGTGTGGTGTTGGGGTGGTATGTGGGTGATTATGCTAGTGTGTGCAATTACATAGCGTGAAATTTCTATATTAACGATTTAATCATTCAAAATATAGGAGAGATTACTGGAGGACCTCCAAGAGGCCTTCTGTTTCTGAGTAGGATTGTGAAAGAAGCCAATTTTGTAGCGTAGTTTTGTATAAACAACGATTTAAGTTATGTATGGATAACAATTTATGGAGTTTGTTATATAAGTATGGCCCAAGGAAGACAAAGAATCTGCGGCTGAAGGATGTTTTTATTGCGGTAGATTTCGCTACCAGACTGTTACGAGTAGTGGAATCCAGGTCGAAGGTGTTAGAGAATTTTGTTTCATTGCAGTAACTAGAATAAATAGTTGCCTGACAGTGGGAACTTGACAGTACTCGTATAATAGTTTTGTAGGAAAAAGACGGGTTAAAACAGCACACCTTAAGCACGGCCCTTTGCGCACGCTCAACCTTTATCAGGTTGGATTTGGCTGCACCACCCCACGTGATTGAGCAGTAGCTCAAGATGGACTGGCACAATTCTAGATACACCATTTTCATGACATCTGCGTCAGCTGATTGACGCAATTGTTTAAAAATGTAGATTAGCTTTCTCACCCTCTTTGATAACTGTTCAATGTGTTCTTTAAATGTTAGGTTACTGTCTATTAGTATCCCTAGGTATTTAATTGATGTGACATGTTCAATCACAATATCACCTGACACATTATCACATGCACAGTCATTAGTAAGATATAAAGGTTTCGCCGATATCTGCAAAGAGGGGTCTAAAGAATTCGATGGATTTCGAATAGAAAATTTAATAAGTTTAGTTTTAGCTGTGTTTATGGTAAGCAAATTGTTATTTAGCCATTCTCTAACAGTATCAAACCCAATTTGAACAAGGCGATAGGTATCCGGCCAGGAGTTGGATGAAAAAATAAGTGCTGTATCGTCGGCATATAAAAATATGTTACCGCCTTGGAGGGTAAGGTTGCAGAGGTCATTTATAAAGACCAGAAACAAGGTACGGCCAAGGATACTCCCTTGAGGCACTCCGTAATCTATTGGTAAATCAGAGCTAGTATAAGACCCAATTTTAACACTTTGGGTTCTCTTTGTTAAATAACTTTGAAATAGGGACAGCTGCACCCCTCTTACTCCCAGAGACTCGAGCTTATGAATGAGCATGGAAATGGAAACCGTGTCGAAGGCTTTCGCAAGGTCCAGAAACAGCGCAATGCACTTTTGTTTTTTTATCAAGTTTTTGGACTACTAGATCAGTTAGATTATGTAAAGCATCATCAGTTGACAATTTTTTCCTAAAGCCAAATTGATTAGGTGCCGGTAGTCCTCGACACGGCCTCGATCTCCAGACTTAAAAATCGGGTGCAGTAGTGCCTTTTTGAAAAGGTCAGGGAAGATACCTGTGTTTAAAGTTAGGTTACAGATATATGTGAGGGGAGGGACAATTATTTGTTTATGCCTCTTAAGAAATTCAGAAGAAATGCCGTCCCAACCAACCGCTGAACCGTTTTTGAGAGAAGTTATAAGATGTTCCACCTCTGACTCATCGGTATTTAATAGCACAAAGGATTTTGATTGAGAGCAGGAGGTTGACGAAGTCTCCTTCGGGGGTCGAGGGCTCTTGACAATTTTTTCAGCAAAATCACTGCCCACTTTCACGAAGTACGAATTGACCTCATTTAAGGCAGATTGCTTATCACTGGAGGATTCTAGAAGTTCATATGCGGACGACTGCGACCTAGTTAAGTTTGTGACATTCTTGATAACGTTCCATACTTGTTTTGAGTTCCTACCAGCTTTTTTAAGAATGACTAAAGCGGTGATATAAAATTTCTTAATTGTCTTGTTACATTTTAAAACGGCTTCATTACATGATAATTGAATAATTGTTCACCTTATTTTGAGAATATTTAAAGCAATATAGAAAATGGCGGGATAACGCGCCAATTTCTTTAGTTTAGCCATACAAATTGTAAAAAAATATTTTTAAGTGTTTTAAATAAGTTAAAGTGTTTCCATACAGCTACAAGGGAGCACGAAAAATGGGGTATCGTTGTTTAGAACTCGTTGAGTAGGTAAATACTTTATTTTTGTTTTAAAAATATTGGAAAACAAGGGAATGAGAAGCCAGCAAAGTCAGCTTTTACAACAAAAAAAAACGTTTTTTTTAACTTCTCATTGTCCTATTTATTAGAAATTTGGTGATAATGTTTATTATTACATATGTTTTACTAAAAAATACCAATATAATGTTAAATAAGATATTATCATTGAAATTCGGTGTCACTAAGAAATATATAACCGAGCTCGATGAAAATGTGTTACTGCGGTCACTCACTGCTTATGAATAATTCTACCATTCGGACAGCTTATATTCTATATTAGGTGAAGATTGAGTTATTGGTGAGATTGCTCATCGACCGACACAGAAAGAAAGAAAGAAAGAAAGAAAAACATTTATTCGACATAGAAACAACACAACAACAACAATCACAAAGTAACAGAAAAATAGTAAAAATAAAAGTACAAACAAGGTTTAACAGTGATTGCGCCGAGCGTGCCCATACCGAAAGGATTACCAACTCAGCATTTGCTGGGCGTCAGACACCCAGCGCTGATTTTCAGTTGGCACCCCGCTAGTGATACACGGACGTAGGTAAATAAATAGATACTTAAAATAATGTCATACAGTGGATACGTGTGCTTAACTTATAAATTGAAAGAATATGTAATAGATAGTATAAAGTAATGTAAAAAATATATAATGTTATTGTTTAAAATTGACTCAAAAACCCCAAAAGACAGTGTGGTAAGACGCAACCGGCCTATCACATTTATCCAATCTCTGCCCGACTCATAACATAGAAATAGGCACACTACTTGATGGATTAAACTTAATTCTATATTAACGCAGAAATTATTCATATTAAATAATAAATATTGGATTGAATTAAATTAAAATAAGATAAGATAAAAATTAGACAAACGATTTGTCAATATTAATGCCATTAAATTTAATTTGAGAAGTCAGAATGAATGTCTTAAGTTTAGTCTTAAAAGTTATTATATTCGTTATGTCCCTAATCGGCGGTGGAATGTTATTCCAACATTTGGAGGCTGCGTACCTAAAACTTCCTCGGAAGGCTGCAGTACGGTGGTGCGGGGTAGCCAGTTGATGAGCACAACGCCTAGCCTTGCGCTGTCGGTGACTGTTTATCCACGCAAGCTTCGAGTACAGATATGGTGGACATTTGTTCTTGATGACACCAAAAAGCAGACAGGCCAAGTGCAATTTCCGACGCGACTTCATTTTTAAAATATTATGCCTGTTAAGAAAAGGTGTAATGTGGCTTCTTGGTGGTACGTTAAAACAAAATCGCGCGCAAGCATTCTGAACCCTCTGAATCAATCTTACGGTACGTGCCAAAAGTCGAGGTCCCACAACGGTATCAGCGTAATTTAACTTAGACAGAACCAGTCTTTCAACTAGCTGTATACGCAGATCTTCACTTAAATCCGGGCGCATCTTATATAATACTTTTAGACGGTAGAAGCAGTTTTTTACACAGTTCGCAGTATGAGCCTCAAAACGTAGTTCCTGGTCCATAATCAAACCCAGATTTCTCGCCTCATAAACACGATCAATACTTTGGCCCATTACGATCACGTTAGCAAGATCACTGTTTATAGTATTGAGTTGACTCCTTGCACCAAAAAGCATAAATTTAGTTTTAACCGGGTTAAGTAATAGGGAGTTTTATTTCGACCAGTCCACAATCCTGTCCAGATCTTCGTTTGATAATTTTACTGCGGTCACGTAGTCTTCCGGTTTAAAAGAAATGTATAATTGAATATCGTCAGCATAAATATGAAATTTAGAATTTAATAAAACATGAATAATATCTGCACTATACAAAATAAACAAAGGAGGACCCAATATAGATCCCTGTGGAACACCTTTTACCACTGGAGTCATATTAGACAGAATACTAGATCCATTGGCATCTCGAATTTCAACCAGTTGTCTACGATCACTCAAATAACTGCTGAACCATGCAACCGTAGGTGCGTCAAAACCGTAATACGTCATTTTAGAGAGCAAGAAAGCAGAAGTCCAGTAGAACCAACAGGGTACAACATCCTTCATCTTGAGCTGCCTATATGTTATCCGTAACATCTAACAGTGCCGTTGCTGTGCTACGGCCCCTCCTAAAACCCGATTGTGCCTCCGGTAGGATGTTATTTCTCTCAAGGTACGCAGTTAGCTGGGTATTTACTACTTTTTCCAGCACTTTTGACAAGAAGGGTAGAATACTTATGGGCCTAAGGTCCTTAATAGTGCTAGGGTTCGAGACTTTAGGAATTGGACGCACTACAGCAATTTTCCACAGGTCAGGAAAGGTCGACGTAGAAATGGAATGGTTAATAATAGAAGTCAGCATATCTTATGTTTGAGGGAGAGTCAAGAGAAACATGTCAAGCGTAATGTGGTCAAAACCCTCTGCATTCGATTTAAATTTTGATAAAATTTTGATAATGTCAGATTGGTCTACAGGATCAATAGAAAAAACCCCCTCACCAAATTTATGAGACTCATAGTAAGCCAGACATGATGCTGGTGCTATACCATCACCTGGAACGTTCAGAAAATGCAAACAGAGGAGACCAATCCATACTGCACTGCAAAAACTGTCAAAGTTCATAACACCAAAATAGCGCTGCATGAAAATTTTGGCTGTACTTTTTGGGTGGACGAATATTTTAAGAGAGAAATATCAGGTCATGGTATGAAAAGGCATCGGCTTAGCATTGGCCAACTCAAGAAGCGAAGAAGTAGTTTGGGAAAAGTTCAGTCGTACTAAGCGGAAGAATGGAAAGATTACGAGAAGCCGAAATATTAGTCAGGAAAGAAGAACGATGGTAATTTTTCAGGTATTAAAATCACTCATGGTTATGCTATGACTGTAAGAAGGGATCAAGATTTCTAAGAGCTTTTCAAAAGATGAAATGAGTTATACCCATACACAATCCAAAAAAAAAAAAATTGGAACCGGACCACTCTATAAAAAGTTATGCGCGTTCATTATTAAAAAATCATGTCGAATTGCGAAACTCCTCCTTTTTTTTCGTCGTTTAAAAATTGATCATTATTATAGGACGCTGGTATATACTATATTGTATGCGTTGTACAAATTCAGAGCACTGGACATATATGCAAACATGCTACATAGATGATAGCATGAGATAAAGCTGGCCGTGGGCAAAAGTATGCTAAATGCACCACTGCTATAGATAGTTACAAGCGCACAGACATGGCGCCGCGCGCAAATGTGGTTCGAACTATCTACACCTGCAATGTTTGCCCTTGCGCTTTGTCAATAGTGATAGCTAAACTAATTTTAATTGAAAACTGGAACCTTTTGAGTTGTAAAAAGGTTTATCAAATATATAAGCAACAAATTGCCTGGGACGCTTTCATATACGAGTTCCTAGTTTACGGAGAAACAACAATATTACATAGTATATTATTATATTACACCAAAAAGTTTGTCACATAAAAATATCACGCCTGTTTTCCCCATAGGGCTAAGCAGAGGTTTACATACACTTATATTACTCCAGTTATGTACATACTCGTATCAGTCTAACGTTCTACTAACTATTATAGTCTCTGTCACACCGGTCATCATGGTCCCAATATTGCCTGCTTCTCGGGACCTGTGTGATATGACTCTTGGGGGCTTATTTAATAGTGGAGATTGTTGATAGCTAATTTCTGCTACAGAGGTTCTTTCACCCTCTTCTTGTTTAAAAGACTGCCGCCTGGAGTTCAAGTCAAGCCTTTTCTTGAAATCGCAGTCACTAATCTCGCGGCGAATGAATAGAGGCAATATATGGTATTTTCTACAAAGGATAAGGTAATTTTCGGACTGATATGGTACTTTCTGGTGGTAACATAAGTATTTTATAAATCTTTTTTGGATGCTTTCTAGACGGTTAATGTACTTGTGGTAACATGGGTTCCATATTTCAGACGCATATTCCAAAAGGCTTCTAACAAAAGTACATTATAGGATTTTTAAAGTTTTATCTTTAGTGAAGCACTTGGATAACCGCATTATAAAACCCAGTGATTTTGATGCCTTGATATTAATTATAAGTCCTTCATACTGTACTCATGTTTTAATAAATAAATATATCTTATCTTATCCAGTTTTGTTTAAATCAGTCTAACGCCCCTTCTACTAACTATTGTAGTCTCTGTCACACCGGTCGTCATGGTTCCAATATGGCAATATTGGGAACTTGACGACCGGTGTGCGACTGGTGTGAAGCAGGCATGCTTCTCGGGACCTGTGTGCCATGACTCCTGGGGGGCTTGGTGGAGATTGTTCATAGCTAGTGGGTTCTACAGAGGTTCTTTCCAGAGAGTTTTGGTAGTTTTCACCCTCTTCTTTTTTAAAGACTGCCGCCAGGAGTTCAAGACAAGCTTTTTTTTGAAATTTTGCTGAGTTTTAAATTTAATTTAATAAGTTATATTATGAAGAATCATCTCACGAAAATTGGTAAGGCTGACGTTAAGTTATTCAGAAGCATTCGGGGCAGAATTAATGTTATAATTTTCGATCATTATGAAATTACTGAATAAATAAAGTCTTAAGTCTTCACAGGTGAAATCGCGGGCAGAAGCTTTTTTTTATTTATTTATTCATTCAAAATTTGTTTACACTATTACTTTCATACATTCTGCCAAACTGTAAAACAGTTTGTCGGCAGTTTCTCTCGTGTCACAATATATTACAAATTTTATATTTACATAACAACTTAAATATTTATGCTAAGTAGGTAAACTAAATTAAACAATTGACTTAAAAAACTAAATTAAACAATTGATAAAAATTCCACCGGGTCAGACAAACCCACATTCCACACCCATGATCAATTTGCATTGTCCATAATTGCAAAACGCGAGTCTTGTTACAAAGTGTGGCTATGGACAGAGTGACAGATAATGTTTCTTTAGAATTTTCTTAAGTTGGTATTTCGATTTAATACCCGACACCAACTTTGAGGGTAGTTTATTCATCAACATCGGCGTTACGTACTTTCTCGTGCGTTTACTGTAATAGTTAGTGACCTTGGGAACAACAAGCAACTTTTGTTTAGATAAACGTGTTGGGTACATAGGCCTACGTTCCACTTTGTAACATTCATTATTAAACTGTTCGGATAAAATGTTTAACTTTATTTTTTCATGAACTGGGAGCACCTTACAAATTTTGAACAACTTCTCGTAATTTTTATTAAGTCTAGTTTTAGTTTTTTTGTCTACAAGTAGTTTTAGTAATCTAGTCTGCAAGCTTTTAATTTTATTTAAGTATGTGGGGAACGTAAGACCATATCCACCCAACCCGTAATCAACAATGGACTCCGCTAGAGCATAATATAATGTATAGAGTACCCTTCTTCTACAACATATTTAAGGTTTTTTAATTTACCTAAAATGGAGCGTAACTTATTACAAACTCTGTCAACATGCAGATTCCATGTAAATGTGCTATCTATTACTAATCCTAGGTACTTATAAGAAGTAACTGTTTCTAAACATGCGCATTGACAGTGTTGCTTGTTGTTGTGAAGACATTCGTACGAATGACCTTTCACTTCTACCGTCAGATTCTTTTTATTTTTATGATAAGGCGAATGGATGAGCATGCATTTAGTTTTGCTAATATTAATTATAATGCCATTATCATGTGCCCACTGAACTAAACTGTCAAAATCACTTTGCATTGTTTGCTGTATGAGCTGGGTATTATTATGGCTGTAAACCAGGCAAGTATCATCAGCATACATAAATGCCTTACAATTCTTCAATACATTAGACATGCTATTGACGTGCATTATGTATCCTAGTGGCCCGTATACTGAACCGGTCGGAACACCGAATTTAATGTCGCCCCGTACACTTTCGGTTCCACTAACACACACTCTGAGCGATCGGTTTTCCAAGTAATTGCCAAACCATGCATTCATGGGTCCCCTTATGCCACATTCACTCATAGCCTGCAACAAACCATCGTGGTCCAGTGTATCAAATGCTTTTTTGAAGTCTATAAATATAACCATAACTATTTTTTTTTCATCAAGACGATTATTGACTTCGTCTGTGAATTTTTCCAATGCAGTAGCAGTACTTCTATTAAGCCTGAAACCGTGCTGGACATCATTTAATATATTATTATTTTCTAAAAAAGTAGTAAGCTGCTTAACTATAATTTTTTCAACTATTTTGTTTAATGTATTTAGAATTGCTATAGGTCTATAATTGCTAAAGTCCCGATGAGATCCCTGTTTGTATATTGGCCTGACAATAGATTTTTTAAGTTCCTCCGGATATTGAGATTTTTTAACACTAATATTAATAAAATGAGCTATTACTGGACTTATTTGCTTATTAATTTGCTTAATATCTATGATTCTAATACCATCTGACCCCGGCGACTTGTTGCAGTCTAATTTTTCGATAACAGTTTTTACATCTTTTGGCAGCACCTGTTTAAACCGAAAACTTACATTACAGTCACTAACATAGCTACTTCTGTCCAGAAAATTATGTTGACACCTATGTTTAATTAGATCAACTTCTTTTGTGAAGGTTTCACAAAAATTGTTACATATATTTTGCAAGGATTCACTTTTTAAAAAATGTTTTTCTATTACAGAATCTACCCCCATTTTAGACCTACCAAGCCAGTTATTTATATTATTCCAAATCTTTCTCACATCCCCTTTACAATTATTTATAATTTCACGTCTACTTTTGTTTTTGGCCATATTTATAAGTTTCTGAGTTTTATTTCTCCATCTAGTGTACTGCAGCCGTTTATTACTGTTTTTCGGATCGCTTTTCCACTGTTTAAATAAAGTATCTTTTTCTTCGATAAGTATACGCAGCTTTTCAGTAACCCAAGGCTGCGTTTTGCGTTTGGGGCAGACCGTGTTTTCTATTTTAGAACTTTTATAAATATCGCCAAAAATCGCGGACATTTGAAGGTACAGCTCGTTTGGCTCTTGTATCTGTATTAACGCCGACCAATCTATGCCATTAAGTTTCTCTGTGACAGCTTTGTTATCGTATTTTGTTTTACATATACCCGCTACTTCTGTTACTTTATCAATGACAGCTGAGATGCCCGTAACATAGTGGTCGGCTACCCGGCTAGTGAGTGTGTATGCGTGTACGTCGCTCGCCCCGCCACTTACATTTCGCATGAAGACGTGGTCGATGCATGACGCCACTCGCCTTTGACAGACAATTGCTTTGCGCGTTATGTCTTGGATGCCACACTGAAGTCCTAACTCTGCTAACGTATTCAAATAGAAGTTTGCTGAAGAATCCAGTTCATTCTCCAACAAGTTAATGTTGCAATCACCAACTAGTATTATATCAGTGCTCATGGGTAATTCACTAATAAGGTTTTCTAATTCTCTAGTTAAGCTAGCATTGGAGTAAAGGTGTGTTAGTAAGAAGTTCTTTACATTTTTGGAAAGAATCTATGTACGCTTGATTTATAATAATTTTATTCCTTTTCTTTAAGCAATTAGTTAATGGTTGTGTTACTTTCGCAAAATCCTTAATAAACCGCATATAATAGCCTATCAAGCCCAAAAAACTTTTAATTTCCGACACGGTTTTTGGCAGTGGGTAGTTAAGAACTGCTTTAATCTTATCAACGTTAGGTTTAAGGCCATCCTCAGTTATAACATGACCTAAGTATAGGACTTCTTTCCGGAGAAATTCGGACTTATCAAGTTGAATTTTAAGGTTATTTGACTTCAAACGATCAAAAACTGCCCTTAACTTCTGGATATGTTCTGCAAGTGAATTTGAAAAGATTATAATGTCATCCAAATAAACCAGGCAATGGATTCCATGCAACCTTCTTAGAACATTGTCCATTGCTCGCTGGAAAGTCGCTGGAGCGGTTTTAAGACCAAACGGCATTCTTAAGAATTCAAAGTGTCCGTTTTCAGTGCTGAATGCTGTTTTCTCTCTATCATTTTCGTTAATCTCGATCTGATGGTAACCGCTTGCTAAATCTAATGTCGTAAAGTATGTGCTTTTACCTAATTTATCAAACAGATCAGTGATATTGGGAAGTGGGTATCTATCGTCAACAGTTATTTCGTTTAACCGTCTGTAGTCAATTACCATTCTATATTTTATTTCTCCTGATGCATCTTTCTTTTTTGGGACTAAATGAACTGGGGCTGACCAAGGTGAATGAGATTCCTGAATAACATTTTCTTTAAGTAACTTCTCGATTTGATTTCTTATTTCTTGCGACTGACTAGGGGGTTGTCTGTATGGTTTGACGTAAATAGGATCTTCGTTTTTTGTCCTAATACAATGTTTGACTTGGTTCGTGAAACTTAATGGAATGCCATCACAATAGAATATATCTTTATATTCTAAACATAATGCACTAATGGCTTTACTTTCTTCAGCTGACATGTGATTCAGACGAAGCTTTTGTAAGTTATCTATTAATAATTTTTCTATTTCAATATTTTCAATTTCGTTAAAATTATTAACATCACAATCATTTATATTACTTTCATACGGTTCTACTTCGAATGGTTTAGTAACGGCTAATTTAATTGGTTTATCAAGGGTATTCTGAATTATGGTAGTAAAGTAACCGTCCTTGCATTTAACTAAAGCGCTGGGCATACGCACCCCTTCCGCAAATTCTCTGAAATCCACTATAGCATTACCAGAATGATAATTTGCAGGTATTTTAACTCTTTGTTCTGATCGAGCTGCCAACTCTATTATATGTTTATTCTTATCGCGCATAATTGGTATCACCGTAGTTTTAGTTTTCAAGACCTCGTTTTTCAAATCAATTAGTGCCTCTACACTATGTAAAATATCATTACCTAGTAAACCATCGAAGCTAGGGTCGACTTCATAAATATGAAATTTGTGAGTTTCATTAACATTAAAAATTGGAAATGCTGGCACTGAAAGTACTTCTTCGTGTTGGGTTGTACCGTGAGTACTTCTAACTTCAAATGGGTCATAATAAATAATCGTAAAAATAGTTATAGGCCTTTTCAGGGTTTATAAATGATTTAGTACTGCCCGTATCTATCATAAGTTTGGCATCTATTTCGGGTATATATATGTATGACAATTTAAGGCATGTATCGCAATTTAATTGTATCATTTCTCTATGTTTTCCAAGGCTACTGATTGAAAATCCTCATTATTTTCAGTTGAAACTTTTTTGTTAACTTCTTCCAAATAAAGTTCATCTTGATTATCGGAAAAATTGTAATAATCTTGATAATATTCATCGTTACATTGGTAATCGCAGGGAAACTGACTATCATCGTAATGATCAAGGTCAAGCTCATCTAATTTATATCCCTTTATATAGACCTGGGCCGGAGGCGCCGTACGCATTGTGACGTCACTAGATTGAAGTTTAGGTTGCTGAATACCGAACGACTGTGAAGGTCTATTGAACGATTGGTTCTGGTTGCCAAATGACTGTAAGGATTTATTATTTAATTGTTGTTGATTGCCAAATTGTTGGGGGTTCATCCCAAAATATTGGGGGCGCATCCCAAATTGTTGCGGACGCATCCCAAATTGTTGCGGACGCATCCCAAATTGTTGCGGACGCATCCTAAATTGTTGCGGGCGATAACCAAATGTTTGACCTTGAAATCCAAACTGTGGAGTATGCGTCCCAAATTGTTGACCTTGGGAGTTACCTAAATATAATTTGGGTTGTGTGAAAATAGGTGTATCATTATTAATAGGCTTATTATAATTATTTGTTCCGAATTTAAACGTTTGTGTATTATTTGGAATAGCATGTTTACTGGAGGACGTCAGCAGTGTTTTATTTCGGGTATTATATTGGTCATGAAAATTGACCTCTTCTAACACGAAAGATAAAGCCTGTTCCAAAGTGGAGGGCGCTTTTAATCTCACAATACGCACCATATTTTCCGGTAGATTATAAAGGAACACGTTTAAAGACGTATTATTATAAATAGTTATTTTACTTTCACGCATACTACTCGATAATCTATTAAATTTTGATATTAAAATACTACGCACTGATTGAATACGATTACAAAAATCCAAAAATGATTCACCATTTCTTATACGCAAAGTTTCCAATTCAATAGCTAAACATTCTTCACTTCGTGGGTCTCCGAAATGTTGTATTAATAACTCCTTAAACTCTTCCCATGTAACAATATCCTCGCGCTCACTGATAAGCGCGGCTGCATTCCCCGCTAATCTACTCGTAATGGCATGCATTACATACAAGTTTTGCTCGTCACTTCCCCTGTATTTATTTATAATATATTCACTTTTGCGTATAAAAGATTTAAATGGCGCTTATCGCCGTCAAAAAGCGGAATAATTTTAATCATTTCATTTGGAATCATAATTATTTTTACGCTATCTTCCATTTTTAACACTATTAATTTTAAATTAACACACAAAAATAATATAAAGTAAGGCAAAAGTATTAAGTTCACACTTCTTAACAAAAAGTAATTCTTAAGTATAATATTTTAATCATAAATCAAATAGAACTTTAAACAATTTATCTGAATAATATATGTTTGTTATTCATTAAAAATATTTCAATTGTAATATCACTTTAAATAACTTTTATATATTAAAAAAAACTAGCCTTACTGATTTTATGCAAAACCATATAACGTTATAACGCGAGACTTCTAATCGCAATTTAACAAAAAGGAAATGGGAAAGGAAGGTGAAAATTTGGACTCACCAGCTCGCGTTTCTCATTTTCAGCTCCGCCTTGACAAATTTGTTTGGTTCGTAGAATCACCACAGCTGCCTTCAAGGCCACCCGAACGCGTTGCACGAAAAAGTTTTATTCCGAAAAAAACGCGAAGGACAGCGCAGCTTATATTCGGCGATCCTACCGGCTGCGCCAGTCAAGTTTTTGGGAGCGTTATGACGTTTAAATAAAAGAATATGAATACGTGTGAGCAGAAGCGGATGCTCTCATGTAATGTTCTAATCCTATCGGTTACATGTTTCGACTTACGGCTACTTAAAGTGCTAAATTAACAGAAATGCATGGAACTTTCTGGAAGGGCCACCCTAAACTGCAATCGTGCATTTCATGCTCTCACAGTGATTACTCGATGCGGTTGCATAACTCCTCCCTCCTCAAGAACGAAATTATCAGAGTTGTTAGGATTCTGATGATTTCGCAGACAATTTAACAATATCATTTTATATCTAAAAACAAGAAAGATCATTAATCCTAAAGGCAGAATTACATATAGAATTACCGTACCTAAACTAATATTTTTCGTGTCAACCGCACTATCATTTTCACTGTATTTCACTTTGCTCATTTTCACTACTTGAGCTAATTCTTTCAGCTCATCTAGATTTATACCTTTCATATTCACTGCACTGACACTATTAGTACGTTTTTCAGGCTTCATCTCTGGTAGGTTAATGATTGGAGTTATTGGATAATTCAAGTGTGTAAGAGAAAATTTGTAGTTTTGTAGATGTATGTGCCCAACGTAACCTTACAAGCATCGTCCAGGGTAACTATGTATGTTCCTCGTAGAGAGACTCGTGGCTCATGGTGTCATCATAGCATTTTCTACTTGCTATAATGTTATTCTTTGTATATAGAATCCAACTTCCGCGGCCAATTCGTTAAACTTTCAAATCTTCAATGTCGATTGTATGCTGCTCGCATGCACTCGTATTAGAGTGGAACTTCATCAATTGTTCTTCGCATAATGGCTCTAGATGGGTCAACACATCATCGTCGGTACATAAGAATTTGTCATCTATCGCAATCTGTTCACAGGCTCTCACGACTGGTAAGTAATCTGAGTCTTTCACCAAAAGGTAGGGATATTTAGGAACTACTATTACAGTTTCGTTTAAATCTGTGTTAAAAATAGGTAAAGAGTAATTTTTGAAATAACTATAAGTACTGTTTTCAATAAGTGGGATCTCTATTATGAACGTGAACTAGGTACATATTATAAATGCGAAAGTAACACTGTTTGTTTGTTACGTTTTCACGATCAAATGGCTGAACGGAACGGAATGAAATTTGGCAAGGAGATTAATTAGGACACAAAATTACTTTTTGTCTCGATGTAATGTTCCCTTGATGATCCAGGAGTATCACCATGTGGTATCCTCGCGAAGGGAAAATTAAAAAGGGGCGACAGAAGAAAAGATGGGAAGAAGACATTAGAAAAATGGCAGGACCATTATGGAGAATAATAGGCACAAACAGAAAAGTATGGCAAAGTCTGGGGGAGGCCTTTGCCAAAGGGCAATCTGATACAAATGTTACTGATGTCACAATTAGAAGTACAGTAACTAGAATATAATGAAAGATTAGGAAATTTGAATCGTAACAATTGTATTGTGTAAGATGGGTGATTAATTCATGACTTTGATTACTAAATAGGAAAAAAAAATGCAATTTGTTTTTTTATATTTTAACTATGGCAATTGATTTGTATACTATAAATAATTAATTAAGAAATTTAATAACTTATTTGACATTCAATAAATGCAATTACTATTTGTTTGAACTGCACAAAATAACTTACTCTCTTTTTTCTTCATCTTTCCTTTCGCAGGTATGCTGGAAGAGATTTCTATAGAAATAAGCATCACCTATGTACCTATTTTTCTGTTTCTTCTTCTTGTTTGTATATTTTGTGTGTGTGCATAAATGGTTAAATAAATAAATAAAAATAAATAAATAACTTAATTCAAGAATTTTATTACTAACCTGACATTAAATAAACGCATGTATTGTGTAATACTTAATATAAAATGTGTGAATAATATAATAACGATTTTATAATGAAATTTATGTATCAGAAATAAAGGCTATTTGATTTGATTTGATTTGAATGTTCCCTGTGATAATAAAACACTTTTCTACGCTGATGAAGCCGCGGGCAGTAGCTAGTTCTGTACATTTTCTGAATCTAATAAAACACATCTTTATCTTTAATAAACACTACCTTTTCCCGCGACTTCACTCGCGTCAATATAGATTTTGTCAATTAATTCAGGTCGTCGTAAAAAGGATGTTCGTCAATAGAGGTTTAATACTCGTAGTTACAAAAGGAATTATTATACAGAGTTCTGTTTTGCCGCGAACTAAAGAGCCCAATTCAACTCTATCTTAAACTATATCTACATATAGTATATCTGCTATATCTACAGCATATGTACTATATCTACACTTAAGTACTTATTAACTACGCTTGTTCTCGGCCGTAAAAATCATGGGTACCAAAAAATAACCGACGAAAAAACAAACTGAAAAGCAAAACCAATTAAAAATCTTTTAGTCTAGCATTTTGAGTTGGTGCTAAACAAATTTCATCAAAAGCTTCTAGTTTCCAGTAAAATTACAAGCGCATGCACACATGGCGCCGCGTGCAAATGTCAATTGAACTATCTATACCTGCAATGTTTGACTTTGCACTTTGTTAATAGCGATACCAAAACTAAGTTTGATTGGAAGTTGGAATATTTTGAATTGGAATAAGGTTTATCAAATATATAAGCAAAAGATTGCCTGGATAGCTTTCATGGTCGAGTTCCTAGTTTACGGAGAGATGCCCATGTAAGCTAATTAAAAAAAAAACAACAATATTACAAAATATATTATTTATTTACAACAAAAAGTCTGTCACATATAAAATATCACGCCTGTTTTCCCCATAGAGCTGGGCAGAGGTTTACTCCTGGCTACGAAAATATATTGCATATATCATAATTCTGCCCAGCTGCTTTTTAGGGTTCCGTAGCCAAATGGCAAAAAACGGAACCCTTATAGATTCGTCATGTCTGTCTGTCTGTCTGTCTGTCCGTCCGTATGTCACAGCCACTCTATTCCGAAACTATAAGAACTATGCTGTTGAAACTTGGTGAGTAGATGTATTCTGTGAACCGCATTAAGATTTTCACTCAAAAATAGAAAAAAAACAATTAATTTTGGGGGTCCCCATACTTGAAACTGAAACTATTTTTTTTTTTCCATCAAACCCATACGTGTGGGATATCTATGGATAGGTCTTCAAAAATGATATTGAGGTTTCTAATATCATTTTTTTTCTAAACTGAATAGTTTGCGCGAGAGACACTTCAAAAGTGGTAAAATGTGTCCCCCCCCCCCTGTAACTTCTAAAATAAGAGAATGATAAAACTAAAAAAAATATGCGATGTACATTACTATGTAAACTACCACCGAAAATTGGTTTGAACGAGATCTAGTAAGTAGTTTTTTTTAATACGTCATAAATCGTAAACCGCAATTTACCAAGTACGGAACCCTTCGTACGCGAGTCCGACTCGCACTTGGCCGGTTTTTTTACTAGAAATGTTAAACGCGGTGGCACTTGCATTTTTGTTAGAGCATGCAGTATCGAGAATTATTGGCTGTTGCTAAACAATCAGTGACAGGCGTTTTTGAAAGTTGTGGTATAGAATTGATATCTTATAGTATTATCATTATATGTGCATGTAATGAATATTGAGAATATTGAATATAGAGAGACTAGACTATAATTTACGAAAGTTTTGCTCATTTGGAAATAAAAATATTGTCTTCACTGGAGAGTTTTTAAAATAGATGTGTTAAAATGGAAATAATGACATTCAAACACATTCTTTTTCAATACCTACATACATACATAAACTCACGCCTTTTTCCATGGGGTCGGCAGAAACTACAGAACCCTACCTGCTACGATCCTTACATACTTCTTTTGCTTTACTCACAGTCATGCACACGCTGGTTATGAGTACTTCTTTATCTTTCTTTTTCAATATAACCTACAATTAAAACTTCATAAACCAACTAGATTCAGTAGTAATTCCTGCATAGATAATTTTGCTCACACCTTCCGAAAAAAATGTAAAGTTGGCATAATGGACTTTGGAGAGAAATTTAAACTCCCTGATCATTTCCTAGAGCCATCGGAGACCCTTTCGCCTGGGCACGCATTACCTTGGCTGACCTGAAAAACTCTGAATAGTCTCCGCACTCAGGTCGGCCGCAGCAAAGACAATCTCCATAGATGGGGGTTCTCGGATGGTTCCGATCCTTGGTGCTTGTGCGGCGTCTCCCCGCAGACCATGGCCCACCTTTCGTCTTGTGCCGCATGTCCTGTTGTCTGTTCACGTGAGGACCTTATGACTGCGTCAGCGGAGGGCGTTGCCGTGGCTGAATTCTGGGCCAGGAAAGGCATTTAACTAAAAAGAGTGTTTGCCATCGACACGCTAAGAAGAAGAAGAATACGTCAAAGAATAAATCAAAAACTGCTTGGCAAGTCATAAAATTACATGAGTATGGCATAAGAGGCAACATCTTGAAACTCCTAGAATCACATTTGCGCGACCGAACTAAATGAAACACTAGAATTTGTCCTATTACTAAATTGGAGATAAAATACGTATCTAAACCAAAACATATAATATATGATGTACCTCAATGTAGCGTACCATCCCTTACCAAAATTGATTAACCCACCCAAAATTGTGTAACCCACAATTATCGTATATCTTGTTTAGCCATTCATAATTCAACTGCAAGACGTCCACTGCTGGACATTGATACCTTCCCCACGCATAGCCTTAGAGATACCCTAAACAAGCCATCCAATCTTAGCCTAGGCCTGCTGATTTTTTTTACTTTCTTTAAAAAACTTATAAATGAAAAAAAAGCTCTTAAAACAGTTTAACACTTACCGTTCCATGTTATTTTCAGCAGAAAACAAAAGCCGCACAAAAAAAACTATTATTTTTATCACAACAAGTTTGAGCGCGGACCCGTGTACAGACGGAATAGCGACCAGACGTGCATTGACTTCGACAATAAATATAAATGGCGTTGGGCGGATCCACAGACCATCAGCGTATTTTTTTTCATAATTGTCTATTAAAGTATCGAATGAAACTAAGATTTATCGAGAAAAGCCTACTGACACATTTTAAGCCAAAAACAAGAACAGACTTGAATTTTCCGAATCGGATGGGTCAACATTACAGCTGTCAACTGACGATTCGGATGGACGAACAATGGACTGGTATCTGCTGCCATGTATATACATAAATATTTTCCTATAAACATTATCAATATAAAAACCCCAACTTAAAATAAAAATCAAGAACAAGTTCACCTGCCAGATGTGCGGTCACGTTATAAGGATTAAAAACAAAATTTCCAGCTACAACAACATTTACCTTGGATTTACATATCTTTAGCAAATTGTGTGAGAGCTAAGATTTCCCTCGTGCGTGCCTGCTAGACTATTAGGGTTCCTTGTGTAATGTGTACTATGAACTCTTTTGTTAATTTTTACCAAAAAATATTTTGATTTATAACATCACGCCTGTATTCCCCGAAACTGTAGGATATACTACAGTTGAGAGAAAGTTTAAGTACCCTGTAAAATCAGATTGATAAAATACTTTGCCCGAGCCGGTTATTGAACCTAGGAACTTATGCTCAGCAGTAGTGCTCGCGACCACTAGAACAACGAGGTAGGTTTGAGCTGAATTAAAATGCATTAAACTTATTTACAAAGACTTTATTTAAAAAAAAAACAAATTACAATAGCTTTATAATGTTAGTTGCTAAAATGCAAGTAGAAACCTATGCGTACAATTGAACATTTTATGATTATACTTAAACTTATAATATTATACAGATCCTTATTAAAGGTTAATAACAATGCAACCAGAGGCGATAGATAAAGTGTACTATCAGCGATGGCGATTGTCCAAATGCCAACATGTAAGGTATTGTTCACGTGACATTTTGATAGCGCTTGGCAGTTTCATACATTTTTGTCATTATAGAAATCACTATCGCGACACTTTAGTTAAAAGAATGTCAGTTGTCTAGAGCCTCAAGGTGTTCCAATCTGTCGCAATCAATGTGACGCAACTAAAGACGTATTAATTACAAATAACTATTTCACTTCTCAACTAAAAATAAATGCAGTCTATCAGGAGGCCCTAGACATGTGACGTTCTATCATCGAAAACGTGGATTGACAAGCGATATCGAAAAATCACGTGATCAATCCCTAATCATTTTGACATTTCGGATATCGATGTCAGCGAAGGCCGCTAACATCGAATGCACTGGAGATCCTAAGGAGGTCCAACAATAGCACTTTTGAGTTCAGAGTCTTGCCAAATATATGTCCTTAAAATTTTGAATTTGAATATAACAGCATGGTGAATTTAACAGTCAATAATTAGTAGTTTAACAACTAAACTTATGCACAAGAATCAAGATCAACTGCGCCGAGCTAGGCCAAGGACTTAGTTCACTTCACAGAAATCATTACCAATATAAAGAGCGGTTATCCAGCTAATGGATTAGCATGTATTGTTACTGAAGTTATTTTTGCTTCTGTAAGTGGCCGGTATGTTTTTGGGTTGACCGCGATTTTTTCTAAATCGTCAAGTGCTTCAAACCCATCTATGATTCTGGAACAAAAAATAACATATTTTTTAAGTCGTGCTAGAGAAAATATGCCTATAGAGATATATATACAGTCGTACACGTCCCGTAATCCATTAAGTCTGCCTCTGTACCTATGTGAGCATAACATACTAAATCAAATAAATAAATTATATCATTAATGAGTATGGTTAAACAGTATAGTACCATACATGTAATCATCCAATTGGTCAAATAATATTCCGTCCAACTTTTAATTTTAGATTTGACAAAAGCACTATTTATTAACATGCAACCATAAATAATGAAACGAAATATTTATGGACGCCTACAATATTGAAGCGATGTGTTCTTTATCCCCGATATTTCGGAGAATTAAAATTCACAAATTTATAGAATTATGTAACAGTTAATATATCAGTGTAAATTCTATATATTTTCCTTTTCCTAACATAAAACATTACAATATATTAAGAGTATAAGCTTCACTTATCAATAAGATATGTAATTAAAGTTGAATATTGAAAAAGTAATATTGGATGTAGAATATATTACATTAATAATAGAAATAATTATTAAGTAATATTTTTTTTAAACTAGGTTTTTGTAATAAAAGGTACTAAATGTAATATCATTTTCCAATTCACATACAATGAGCCCAAACAAGATGGTGCTATCATGTATGGTTGAGGAACTGTTATGATCTCCTTCTGGCTCCATCGAGAGATCAGTTTCAAGGCACCATACTATTTCAATGTCTATGTTACATAAGTGCGCAAAGTTTCAGCTAAATTGGTTACCAGGAAGTGCTTTAAAAATGTAGTGGTTTATATAATATTAATGCATAAAAATAAGTAATTTAAACGCCTGAACATGTTTACAAAATTTACGTAATATTAAGCAAAACTAATGGCTTTAATCGACTTAAATTTTCCTCGTAAATAAAGTCAATTGAAGTGAGAAATTGAATCGGTAACATATTAGGACATCACTAAATGATAAAGTTTTTAAACTGTCAAATATGAAATAAATAGCTGCACGGAATATAACTTAACATATTACTCAATCTTATGATCATCCTCTCTCTCCTCTCAGCCTCTAAATTTTTGTAGAAATCTCTGTATTACTTTGTATTTGAAGTTAAATAAAAGTGATTTTCGTAATAGAGAAGTTGTCTTACCTGCCAAATAGTGTATACTTCAAATCTAAATGTGCTTGTTCTCCATAGGTGAAGAAAAATTGGCTACCATTTGAATTGGGCCCATTATTTGCCATGCTCACCATACCTCTTGCATTATGCTGTAATAGGAAAAACATAATTTAAATACTTATGGATTTAATGCTAGGCTAAATAATGGATTGGTTGAGTGAAAGACGATTTAAGTTAGACTGAAAGGACATCCAAACATTAGTAGATTACAAGAACAAAAATAAATATACATCATCATCATCTCAGTGATAATTGAGACAAAACGACATACACACAATAGAGTGTTAAAAGCAATTAAATATTGTTTTCTTTCTTTCTTTGTATTTACCCTTTACACCTTCACTATGAAAAACATAATTTAATTTATAATCATCATACCAGCCTGTTATTGCCCTATTGCAGGACAAAGGCCTCTTCTCATACAGAGAAGACGTAAGCATTTATCACCACGCTTGCTCAATGCGGGTTGGTAATTTCAGACTTATATTTGTTACTTACTGTTAAAACCCTAACTACGGTAACACCTATATATGTACCGTTAACACCTGAGACTTACTAAGGCTGACTGGTAAAAGTCCGAATAGATCTATGATACATCGCTTATTTCGGGCTTCTATTAGCAATCACACGGTAAATCTGAGAATTTACCTCAAAAACTAGTAAATTTTGAATATTTTTTATGTTTATGAGACACTTTGATAAGAAATAATGAGAATAATTATGCATTGATTGAATAGCTTCACCAATTTTGGACAATGTCGACTATTCGAATTGTTTAATTTTTTAAAGAACACAATATAGATGAAATATTATAAAAAAAATCCATACCTTCAACTCTTCCTTAAATTCATCTTCAAATTTCCGTCCCCATATTGAAGAACCTCCTTTCCCATTACCTGTGGGGTCACCTGTTTGTACTATGAATCCCTAAAAACAATAACAACATAACTTTTTATTTACATAAAATAACATAAAATTTATAAGTATAATACAGCACACAAACATACAGAGACGCACTTGTCTTAGGCATTTATACCAGTCAACCTTTGGGTGATGCAGAGAAAAATAGTGGTCGGTACAAATAAGGATAATTAAATAAAGTTAAATACATATAAATAACTACAATATAGGTAATTAAAAAACAATAAATACCATATTACGCAATTAATTGAAATAGACTGTTGGAAAAAAATGTGTAAATATACTACAAACAAATTAAATTAAAATGCAACAACACTTACCTTAATATTCCTGTGGAATAAGCTGCCATTGTAATAGTTGCTAGCACATAATGCTAGGAAGTTCTCACAAGCTTTAGGGCATTGCTCACAATATAATTCAATTTTGATATCCCCAACGTCCGTATGCAATGTAACAGACATTTTCCGTCAAAATATTTACTATCCTTCGTTAAGTTTAAAATTATAGTGAGTCTACACTTCACACAAAATTCACTCTACTAATATAAAACTGACGTTTTCTGTGTTAGTGACAGGACTGACTGACTTCGAAAGTACAGATGCGAATGCCAGAACTAACACAGAAAATACATTTCGCTAGTGTTTGGGGATAACATACGGGAGTGGGGAGTGACGGTAGTCTCTTTCTGTCACATAGCGCTTTCTCACTCTAACACACAAGTTGAATACCGGTAAGGTCATTAGATATAATTAAATAAATAAATAATAATAATAATAAAATCGTTTATTCAGGAAAAAACACATGTACAGGATCAAAAAATAAATACATACATTTTAACAGTAAAACAGAAAAAGAGAATCATTGGTACCTGTACTAATGAAAAATCATTGTATCACAGGCACCAACGTCTTCCAAGGTTAAACAAGGTTAGGTTAAACAAGAAGAAACAACTTCAACATGTAACGTTTTCTTTTGTTTTGAAAAAAATAAAATAAAAAAGATATCAGACTGACCTATACCAGACTTTCATTTTACTATTTGATAAGTCTGATCTATTCACATTCTATAAAATTTTACTATAGATTAAACATTACACAAACTTTTATTACAATAAGAGTCATCAGTAATTATTATGTATGAGCAGCTTTATATAGTACAATAACAATAACAAAATATTATAAAAAATTAAGTGTTTGCTACCTTATAAGGTCAAAGTAACTGAAACCCGAAATTACAAAATATGATCTCAATCATTTCATTAAACAAAATTTTAATAATTTCAATATAAATCTCTAATAATTTAATTTAGGATACGATATAATAAGTTAAATAATATTTAGCCGTCACTAAAATATAAACATAATTTGTACAAAAATTCTAAGGAATATAAGGAACGTATTTTATGTAATAATTTAGTTTTGCCAGTTAAAATAGATTAAGAAGAACTTCAACTAAATTAAAGTCAAAATATTTAACACAGTCGAACTAAATACTAAATACCTTAAGCAAGAATTTATTTGAGTGCTACCACAATAAATAATTTAAATTTTGCTAGTTTATAAGGACGAAGTAAACGAAACTCGCACTTACAAAAATGTGATACAATCATTTGAAAAAGAAATATAATTACAATATCATAAATATAATACATTTTTAATTTTAATTTAATTTAGCTACTTATTTGTGTGAGCGCATGGGTATGCGTATGATGTAGTGTATTTGAGTAGTGTAATGAATGGTGTGTGAATGTGTGTATGTATGCGTCGTGTGTTTTTTAACTTATTGGTTTGAGAAGGTCTTCAGTCTCCTGGTAACTCAATTTCTTTATCAAGTTCTGTATTTCATTTTTACATTCACTTTTTGTTAAATTGTGTATGTATGTTAATTTATTAATACGGTTGTAAAGACGAGAGCCTATAATATAAAAACTTCTACTGGCGAGAGCAGTTCTATGCGACTGTATATCACATACCATGTCCCTCCTGCGCCTGTTGTCCGGCGTATATTCGATTGTAGCATGCTTACGCATGATGGTCTGCAGCACAAAGAGCTGTCTAACTGTGAGTACGGAGCATTGTTGGTACAGAGTAACAGTTGGATAACTTATAGGCTTCTTTAAAAGCACCTTTAGGACCGCTCTTTGCGCCCTTTCCACTCTCATCATACTTGTAGGAAACGTACCTCCCCATGCTGGTATGCAGTACATGAGTATTGATTGTGCTAAGGAGAAGTAGACAAGCTTTAACGTATCCATGTCAGCTGAATATCTAAGTTTTTTAAAAACGTATATTAGTTTCCTCGTGCGGGATACTATATTACTAATATGGTTTTCCCAGCTAAGACGAGAATCGATTTGCACTCCCAGATACCTCATGTTAGATGTGCGCAAAAGGGGCAGGCATTCACAGTCAGGACTAGAGCGACGACAGGTGTGTGCCGTATTTGAAGGCTATCTGGTGGTTGAGCCGCAGAAGAGGAGGAAAAAGTAACAAATTTAGTTTTAACTGTATTAAGCGTAAGAAGGTTGTCATTCAGCCAGGAAACTACGGTGGAGAGAGCACTTTCTGTTTTATCAAAGGCTAGCTGCCAGTTTTTGGCATGCACGATCAACGCTGTGTCATCTGCATATGTAATGATTTTGCAGTTATCAATTGTTAATTGACAGAGGTCATTGATGTACACGAGAAATAGCGTGGGCCCAAGTACACTGCCCTGGGGTACTCCGTATGTGAGAAATTCTTCGCTGCTGATGAGGTTTCCAACCTTTACGCACTGACTACGTTCCGTGAGGTAACTGCGAAAAATCTCTAACACCGTACCCCTCACGCCCACTGCTTCCAGCTTGCTCAGAAGAATAGGAATTGAGACTGTGTCAAAAGCCTTCGATAGGTCTAAAAATACTGCCATGGTTTTCAACTTGTTATCTAAAGATTTAATCAGAGTTGTGGTCAAATCAATAACAGCATCTTCAGTTGATTTTCCCTTAATAAATCCGTATTGGTTCTTAGAAATAATATTATGTTTAGTTAAGTAATTAGTTAGTTGCTTGTTTAACAATTTTTCAAAAACCTTAGAGAGTGTTGTAAGTACGGAAATTGGCCTATAGTTTCCGACACAGTCCCCATCACCAGTCTTAAAAATGGGGTGGACAACCGCCTTCTTAAAAACTCTAGGGAAAGTCCCAGAAGTTATAGATAGATCAAAAACGTGTTTTATAGCTGGTATTAAGGTGTGTCGAGCCGATTTGAGTAGGGATGCAGGTATATCATCCCAACCGACTGCACAGTTGTTCTTCAAGCCCAAAATAACAGATTCCAATTCATCCTCAGACACGTCACAAACAGCCATCGAACAGCACGGGCTGTTTACGATATGCGCCGAGGCAAATGCAAGGTTATTTAAACTTTGGGCATTTTTTGGGATATTATCAGCCAGTATTTTCCCTATGTTCGCGAAGTATTTATTAACTTTATTCAACGAATCTTCGGGGTTATCACACAAGTTCAGCAAGTCGTCCGGTGAGGTCCTTTGTTGTCTCGTATCAGTAATATTTTTAATGGCATTCCAAGTCGCCTTCGAGTTACCTTTGGCCTCCCGAAGCAGACTTTGATCATGAATGGTTTTCAGTTTTTTCAACAAGTTATTGAGAAAGTTACGGTAACGTTTGTAGGTAGCCTTGAGTATCACATTATCAGGATCATTTTTTAAATTGAGGTGAAATGAGTCTTTATTTTTAATACATTTCAGGAGTCCAGGTGTAACCCAAGGCTTTATGATTCTTTTTTTGTGCGGAATTACAACATCTATAGTATGGGATGCAATTGTGGACGAGATTTTATGAATTAGTGACTCAGCGGCTTCATTAGCATCATTAATGTTTAATAAATAAGACAGATCTGCTTTCCGAAGGTCGTCTAAAACTGCTTGTTGGTCCACGCGTCTAACGTGCTGGTTTGGTTTGGGTAATTTGTTTTTTGTTTCAATACTTAGGATAGTTGGGTAATGGTCTGTGATCAAGGTGTCCAAAACTAACGTAGTTGCGTTTTTTTGAGTCTTTAACATGACATGATCAAGACACGCATGGCCCCTAGTGGGATAAATATGAGCAGGTAACATGCCATGAGAGGACATTATAGTTAGATATTCTTCCGATTGTTTATTTAGGTGTTCTGGTATGATATCTATGTTCAAATCGCCGGTGACAATTAAGGTTTTGTAACGATTAAGTGAAACGAGGACATCATTGAGACTAGCAAGGAAGTTGTCCAGGTTCTTTTTGGCAGGTGAACGATAAATTGACACAATAGCGACTTCACCACTAGTACACACCAGACAATTAGCATCAAGTAACAGCGGTTGAATAACTTTATATTTTAAGTGTGATTTGACATAAACAATAACGCCTTCGTTTTGACTACCGAACGATGATTGGTAGCCCATATAGCCATCCAAAATAGGTAAACTTACAACCTTGCTAAGCCAGCACTCCGTCAGCACGATTATGTCACAATCCATATTAATAGAATCTAATAGAATTGTAAGCTCATTAAAATTCGAGTTTATGCTACGTATGTTCATTTGAAAAATATTAAGGTTTCCAACGGCCCCGTTTACGTACTGAGTGCAAGCATAGCGAGAACAAGTGAAAGACTTAGAAACACTAATTGATTCCAAATCATTAGACAGCTCATTAACGTTATCCGCAGTGAATTTGAAATATGAAATTACTTTGGAACATAAAGTGGCCAGGGCGACAGAATAAATTTAAATAACATAATATTACGACGACTAGTTTGTGTACTTGTGTGTGTAATTGTGAGCGTAATTGTGTATGTAATAGCGTTTGCACATGTGTGTAAAATTGTCTATTTGATTGTGTGTGTGATTGTGTTTGTAATTGTGTATGTAATTTTGTATGTAATAGTGTATGTAATAGCGTATGTAACTGAGTATGTAATTGTGTGTGTAATGTGTGTTTGATCCATTTTATTAGATGTTTAGTGGAATAAGTAGCTGTTATATATGTATCATAATATAAACGAAAATAGTTAAGAAACAAAACATGCAAAATACTACAAACATTTACATAACATGCAAGTAGAAAAAACCCAGATGGCAAAGTATAGTTTAAAGCTAGTCATTGCTCGGCATTTATTAACTTGAGATCGTTTTCAGCATTTATACGTATTGACTGCATACCCTCTTTTTTCCGAATGTACACTTTACCATGGGCTGTCCAGCAGAAGGAAAATTCATTGACTTTGGCGAATTCCCGGGTGAGATAAAACAACCGTTTTGTTTTAAAAGTTAGGTTTTCAGCAATAAAAATAGGAATCTGTGCGCACTGTAGGCCAAGATGATTAGTACTTAATCTATTCACCCTGTTTGCCCTGTTATAATTCTTGTATGTATTTATGAAATTGTCCCTCTGCAGCACACTAACGAAATCAACAACGATAGGTTTGACAGTTGAGGATTTAACATTACTACGGTAAATATCACGAATATCGGAATGTTGGATTTCACAATTTAAGACTTTGCCAACTGCACAAACTACCTGCAACAAGTCGACTTTTGCTTCTCCTTTTTTTGGTGGTATGTTTCTCACCTCAACACTGGTGCTCGTTTTACTCTTCTCTAAACTTTCAATTTTATCTTCCAACTGTCGGATGTAAAAAAGCTCTTCTCTACGCTCTTCCGCTACCTTTTCGAGTTTTAATTTCATGTCATCGTACTGTCTGGATATCATAACAAATGATTCACGAAATTCGTTATTTTGTTTTAATATGTCGTTAATTGACTCTTGCAGACAGTGGAGTTTTGTGTCTTGCTGTAAGGCGTAGTTTTCAAAGCGTTCTCTCATATCCTCCATAAAATAATTCACCTCAACCTCTCCATGTTTGGTTTGTATCTGCAGGTGATGTTGTTGATGTCGATGCTATCAGCCATAAGTTGCATGTTTGGCACTGGAGCAGAACGTTGGCTTAAAGGTGATGAAGTTGGAGTACTAGCCATTTTATTTATCAGCAAACAGCAGCGAAGTAAACGTGCCAGAAGGGGTTATTTTTTTTTTTTTTTTATTTGGTTTTAATCTTAACTTTCGTCTAATGTTTTTAATGATCACGGAAACTGCAACACGAATGTATGTATGTGAACTATTGTTTCTGATCTAATCCCTCAGTAAATATGCTTGAAAGTCACTGATCACTTTTTATTTATTTGTCAAAAAGTTTCGGGTAGGTAGGAGAATTGCACTGATTTTAATTCGGTTCAATTTTAGTTATTTCCACTGTTTTAATGGTCACTGGCACGACACCCACAATATATGTAGGTTATTTTATCTAGTACTAGTCCTTTAACAGTAAATAACTTTGAAAAACACTGTATTTATATTTTAAAACTGATAATTAGGGAATCTTGTCAGCTGTCACCGACGTCCATGACACATCTTTTTTGTTCCCAAAAATTCTTAATTGTTCCCAAAAAGGATAAGTGACAATTTCTTTTGTAATTTTATCTCTTTCTAGTATCTACTTGTTATATAGCTCTGTTTCGCTCTCAACATTGCGTTTGATACTGTCCTGACCTCGTAATAGACAATGCAGTTGGTACTAGATAATCGACATTTTTACTAATTTTTAATTTTCATTTTGGCAAAATTGCGTCTGGGCACGAAATGTCTATAAAAACCACAAGATACCGAAACAAATTCAAAATACAATCCATATATTTTTAATGCAGAGAGTATTAATACATGTATAAACTAATACTTAGAAGAAAAATGAAAGCCATACTATACGAGTACTCTCCGATTAATTTATTACCTACTTAAATTAGTTAATTGAGAATGTTATTAAGTAGGAGAAAGTGTTACCTTATTTTGATTGTTTTGTTTATTCTATTGCAAAAGAATTAATTTCTCACTTGCGTCAAAGAATTAACACAGAGTTAGTTGCTAACAAGAGGTTACGAGTATATAACAAATGTATCATACATAATTGGGCGTAGCTAATAACTCGGAGCTAGTAAAGCAACACATATAATTCGTCATTTTTAGGGTTCCGTAACCAAAGGGTAAAAACGGGACCCTATTACTAAGACTCCGCGGTCCGTCTGTCCGTCTGTCTGTCTGTCTGTCTGTCACCAGGCTGTATCTCATGAACCGTGATAGCTAGACAGTTGAAATTTTCACAGGTGATGTATATCTGTTGCCACTACAACAACAAATACTAAAAACAAAATAAAATAAATATTTAAGGGGGCTCCCATAGAACAAACGTGATCTTTTGCCGTTTTTTACGAAAATGGTACGGAACCCTTCGTGCGCGAGTCCGACTCGCACTTGGCCGGTTTTTTTTATAAATAACACCATGTACCACAATATTGTACTTACCAACCTATCCATCTACACGTCCCTGAACAGTCGCGCTCTCCGTTCTGTTGTACCTAGCAAGTCCCATGTCCGCGAGCTAAGAGACGGCATAAATGATGGACGCTTGCGCATTATAGATTCGCTTATATCTAGCTATCTATTACGGCTACATAAAAACAAAAAATATGGCCAGAAAGATGATTTAGTAAAAAATAATAATATATTAACAGATAATCACGAAATTTTGTAATAAAATAGTTACTAGCGTATTAAGCCGACCGTTTCATCAAAATTTTTACAACATCTTAACCTTAACACTGATTATTTCTAGGCCAAGAAATAAATCTGTAATTAAACTATATCACCATTAACTAGATTAAACTATTTTATTCTCTTTGTTTTGATACCAATATCATCTGTAGCAGTAAAAGATTTCATTTCAAACAAGCTATTTCTAAATCACATGTTACCCTTAATTTCGCTGAAGCCCGGCGCCATGCTACAGCCCGGCGCCGAAGATATGATACCTACAAGATGGCCACATAACGCATCTCCCACAAGATGTTTACAATTTATTTTGTTTGTATGAAAATTATATTGTTGTT